>PVJD01007319.1:0-34687 GCA_004026545.1 Mormoops blainvillei | reverse complement strand
GTCCCCACACCAAAGCTTTTTGGAAGTAGCAAAAGGGTTTGACTGGACCTCTGTCGGGTGGGAGGCACCCCCTCTGGGGGTGGTGACAGTCACCTGGCTGAGTTGCAAAGGCAGGAGCCCAGGGAACTGTGGGCTGCAGTAGCCCGGGGGCATGTGGCGTCCGTTGTGAGAGACTTGGGGAGGCTTGGGGAGGTTCGGGGAGAACACGCCGTGTGCCCATCTCCCCCCGCCCCCCGCCTCTACTCCTTCTCAACAGATTTTGTCCTAAGGAGGAGGAGGAGGGAAAATAGAGGCCCTGCCCCCACGGCACCAGTGAGCAGCTGCTGCCCCATGTCGCACATGCAGGGGACCACGTGTAGGTGGGAGCATGGGGTCTCAGACGAGCGGTGAGCTCCCCCTGGTAATGCCACCATCACACCCCGGACTCTCAGAAAGCCTGACGGTTTGTCTGCGCAATGAGAGGCAACATTCGAGCTGCTGAGCAAAACGAATGGCACGTGAGCGGGGCTGACCCGGGACCCCGGCTGCAAGGCCAACGGTCTGGACCGGCTGGCACTCCTGCCCCCTGTCCCAGGAAGAAGGATCAAGAAAGTTCACCATACCTACTCTTGGGGGAGTTCCCCGAGACCGTGAGCACGAACCAGGGCATCCCACTGAGGCTATGGCACCCTGAGAGAGCCTGTGGGAATCCAGCGAGACCCCTGACAACGTGAACTCAGAAAACACTGACTGTCGGCAGGGCCAGGCGGCGACGCCCTTGGCTTTGCTCCTCCAGGCTGGAGGCCCTCCTGGGCATGCAGCAGCCCTCACAGATCTCTGCCTGAGACAGGAGACAAAGACAGGGAAGCCTGTCCCCCCCACCCCCAAACCGAGTGGCACTGGCTTGGGGACAAAGGGCATCGAGAAGGGAAACGGAGGCCTGCCGAGCCCTCATCCAGGAGGCTGGGAGACCAAGAAGCATGACCAAGAACCAGTGGCAACAGTAGGGAAGGGACAGTCGGAGGGGACGTGTAGGATGGCGCATGGGGAGATGGTGGGGGAAGGCTGAGAAGTGGGAGGCCAGCAGAAGTATGGGATGAGCAGTTCCCTGGGAGGTCAGAGACTGTCACTGTCCCTTCTGTGCTCCACCCTGAAGGACTTGGGAGATGCAGCTGGAAAGCTGGCATGCAAGATCCTGACAACAACGAGGGGGTTCCTGGAGGGACCCCCTGTGGCTCTAGAGGCCACCCGGTGGGACTGGGCCTCGCCCACCGGTCCGTTCACCGTGAGTGAATCCTTCAGGCCGACACGAGGCCCTGAAGGATTCCATGAGGCCCTGTCCCCACTGTCCACTCCTGGGGCCACACATGGTATGTTCCAGGCCGCATGTGCTGGACACCGAGGCATCCCAGACAGCACTGGGCTTGCTAGGCTTTGGAGCCCGCCTGGCTGTCACAAATGCCATTGGATTCTTCTGGTTCTCGCTCTGTAGGAGGCAGGAGGCGGGAGAGAGCCATCTGCCCCATTCCTCACCCTTTGCCCTCCGGTGGGCAAAAGCCCAAGGCCTGGTTCTCACACAGTCAGTCCAGAGAAGCCCTGGGACTGGAAATAAGACTCGGGTGCTGACAACGGCTCTAGCACGTGGCCCTCAGGGGTTCGTTGTGGTTGAGCTACCCACCCGTCTCAAAGTCATGGGGGCCCGTTGCCGGTGGTAAACGGGAGTATAATAAGCGGGGTCCAGCCGTGGCTTGTTTTTATATGGCCTTTGAACTAAGAATGGTTTTTACCTTTTTGAAGGGACAGGGGAGAAACAAAGAGCCAAAGAATATACTGTAGAGATCACACAGGGCCCACAAAGCCAACATTCTTTACTGTCCGACCCCGTGCAGGAAGAGCCCGCAGACCCTGGTAACCCCGTCGGGCAGTGGCATGGCTGTTACTGAAGTTGTCACTGGTGCTCAGTCACGATGGGGTGCAGGCAGAGAGCAAGGCATTTGTGGGTGGAGTGGGTGTGGGGCCCCATCCGTGGGGGACAGTGGTCATGACATTAGCCCTGGAGGAGTGGCGGAGGCCTTGAAAAGAGAAAATGAGAGGCCCATTTCAGACCCAGTCTATGAGTCCAGGGCCCCTGGCCCGCCCCCGGCAGACGGGCGGAAAGCAGGCCTGCACTCTGGCCTCAGAGCTGCAAAGGAGGCCAATGCCAAGGTCAGGAGTCACACAGGAAATGACACTGGGCCATGGATGTGGGCAGCTGGGTAGATGAGCTGAAACTTTCAAAGCGCCAAGTTCTCAGGAGCCTCCTACTTGGCAGAAGAATCCCGTCCCCCTCGCCAGAGAACAGACTATCCCCGCCAGATGCCTCCCCTGGGGCAGTGCCCTGCCAAAGGATGCTTGTCCTCCTCACGACCTGCCCTCGGCAGCCCCCTTCACCCCAGGCCTATGACGAGGGTCAGGTCTCGGCCCAGCTGGAGCAGTGGACGCAAGCCCTGCTCTGGTAAGAACAAGCCTACACACCAAAGGGACTGCAGGCCTGGCTAAAGCGTACCAGCAGGGCCCAAGGGACACGTGGGTCTTCAGTGTTGCAGGGGTGACTACAAGGCTAGATTGGGGGCTAGAGGAGAATTCACGGGCAAGGGGTGCTCATCCGTAATTCAGAACTCAGTGTTTTGTCAAGGACACCAGGAGCTGCTTCTGCTCATTTGTCGAGGTGACTCTAATGGTGTGTTCGTGAACATTTAACCAGGGGAAACAGAATGTGTAGCTTGTGCCAATTTCTGTGGTGTAAACACTCCCACCATGAACAACTGTGAGCTACCATTCTTATGAACGTGGCAATGCCAAGGTCAGAGGCATGAAGAGAAGAGGCCTATCCCCCACCGCTGGGGGCCCCGTTCCAAAGGGCCACTGTAAGTGTTTCTGTAGACAGGAGGGCCTCGGTCTGCTCAGTGACATGGTGAAGTAGGTGTCCCATAGTCTAACACCTAGAAGGTGATTTTTCCAAACTCTTTATTTAGAAGCTTTAAAGAGGGACCATTGTTACCACATAATCTCAATAAAGCGCTCGTTGTAAAGATGGGCCTCAAGGTTGCCGAGGCCCCCGGCTTCTTGGCGAGGGGCCGGCTACAGGTCGGCGTGGTTCTTGCTGGGTCGGCGATGGTGGCTCTCGCTGTTGTGGGGTGTGAGTGACATTAATTTTCTAAGTCTATCCTATAGTGTTTGTCGTATGCGACATATTTTGTATATATAAACGTTAAACTCTCTATGATCTGTTTTTATACATTATGATAAACATTGGTAGAAAAACGTTGTTTTAAATGTTATCATCTACAAAACATAAAATAAAAAATTAATTTTGAACATGGTGTTTAATATCGGTTTAAAACCTCTTGCTCTGTGACCTGGGCTATATTAACAGAGGCGGGGAATCGGGGACCAGAGCAGTAAAAATTGAAAGTACTGAATTCTTCACATCGCGAAGTTGTGATATTTTTATTTGATTCCTGTTCATTTTCCCATGTTTGTCTTTGATAATTAGATAAAAAGGAGTTTTATGCCATTTTGCACAACCAGCCCCTGGAAATCCACCAAGCTTCTGTTCATCATCCAAACCTTTGCAGAAATTATAAACAAGTGGGCGACAGAGCAAAAGTCAGGTGATAAAACAATAAACAAACCGTAGAAAACAATGCAGCAGACGTGGACCAGGTGTGGTCGGGGGCGGGGGCGACAAACGAATGGCTGAGGGAGGCGCTGCGAGCCCTGGGGCGGGAGAACACAGCAGGGACTTGGGGCGAGAGTCACGTTAGGATAGCCACCGATGCCCAGGAAGGTCAGACACACAACGCTGGGCTTGGGTACACACGCAGAGCCAAAAGAGGCAGACCTGGCCCAGGGGCCGAAGGAGGAGCAGAATCTGTGCCCTGGGGGCTGTACCTTTCGCACACAGCCACCCAACCAGTCTGTGCGGATGGAAGGCACCGGCACGGGTCGCAAGAGGGAGACACTTCTGTCTGCGGATGGAGTGAAAATATTTTCCTCCTTTGCCTTTCCCACTCTGCACCTGGCCTTCCTGTTTCGTTTGTGCAAACAGTCCAGGGCACCAGGTCGCTACCTCCTGAACTCTGTTTCACGCGAACTAAAACACAGAAAACCTTTGAAGGACGTTTGGCAGCAGTGCGCGCATCTCTCCCAAGTGGGGTTTCAGGCCGCGGAGGCGGAAGGCTCGCGTCAGGCCCCTGCTGGTCAGCCAGGGCCTGTGGGTGGCGGTGCCCAGTGTGCCCTGGTGTGGGCGGGTGGGCTCCCCGCTCTGCCCCCTGCCTCCTGCTCACAGCTCTGGACACTGCGCCCAGCAAGGCTCCAGCGAGGCTCCAGCGAGCCTCTGGGTCACTTTGCCACCCCTTCCTCCTTGGACCCCCGCAGGCACTGGGTGTGAATGTGGGGCCACTCCCACTCTTCCACACACAAGTCTTGGGGGAGAACTCGGAGCCAGAGATGATGACGGCAGTCAGCCCTGGATGGGGCTGAGAAGCGAGTGTCCTGGAGATCACCGGATGCGCTCCACCTGTCCCCAGCTCTCAGGTTCTGCCTGTGCATGAGGTGGGGACACTGTGTGCCCAGGTCGCCCTCTCTGGTCCCCAGTTTCCGTTCCTGCCCGCCTCACTGTCCTCTCCGCTCAGGACTCCGGGGTTCTTCTAAATCTCAGAACTCCTCATCCGAATGCCCCTTCCTTCCCGGCCCCTGTGGGTGGCATCCACGCCTGGGGCAGTGACGAGAGGCGTTTCTATTCTTAGAGACTAAGTCCCCCCTGCCCCCTTAGGCCCTGGGGTCAGGGTGCTCGCCAAGCCCTTTTGGCACGCGCTCAAAGTAAGAACTATTTCCCCCTGTTTCCAAGGATGAGCTTCGCCTCACCCTATTGAAGGATTTTTTTCCCCTCTTTTATCTCCACGTCTCTTCCCTGCCTGTCGATATTCAGGTCACCAAGATTTCAGGCCACCTTTCTGTACCTGCAGAGATGAACTGTTCCCTAAGACACTCTTTACCAGACAAGAAAGGAACGCGCTGCAGGTTGCAGGTGGAGCCTCTAAACCGCGGAATCGTTCCTCCAGGTCTTTGGGCGGTGCCCAGGCCAAGGCCGTGTGACACCTGGAAGAGCAGGGTCGGCGCCCGGGTTCTCGGGGCCTCCAGCTTCAGGGCCGGGTGTGTGTGTGTGTGTGCGCGCGCGCGCGCGCGCGCGCCTATCAGCAGGGACCAGCGTCTTTCGCCGGCATCAAAAGGCTGACCCATTTTCAGTAACCGCCTCCTTGCATCCAGGGAGGCCTTTGTTCCGTGTGTATGGAGACCTGAAATGCGTCTGCGGTGGGCGCGCAGCGGGTGGGAAGGAAGCGCGACCAGGGCTCTCACCTCTTTCCTTTCTGGAAAATTTCTTTTTCTCAGTCATAATTTAAACCTTTCTTCAGACACAAAGTCAACAGTGGACAATCGGAGGACCCTGAGCGCGTGACCCCGGCTGGTGGCTGGGGCTCGGAGCCGCCGCGAGAACCTCTGTCCCGGGGCTGGGCCGGTGGGGCGTGCGGGCTCCGGGATCCGCGCCCGCACGCGGCGGAGCCCGGCGTTTGCAGGCAAGCTTGGAGGTCAGACGAGCCAAGGACACTCGGCATGTGTCGAGAGCCTACGAAGTCCCAGCAAGCCGAACGTCATTGCTCTTACGAGGAAAACAGTTGCCTGAACTCCTCACCGCTCTGGCGGTGACTCGGGCCGCCGGGGCGGGGCGGGTCCCACTCGGCCCTGCGTTCACCCGCGCAGCCCCGCAGCCCCGCCCCGCCCCGCCCCGGGTCAGTGTTGCGCCTCCTACCACTTGCCCTAAATTCATGACGATTGTTGGGTATAATATGAAATTCATCTATTTCGACTGAACAAAGGGAATGGACAGAACTAATGTTTAAATTGTAAGCTACATCATGCCTGACCTCGGTCTCAGTAAGGACCCAGAAATGGGTGTGTGCGCCCTCTTTTGGGGCAATCTAAGGGCGAGGTTCCAATCCGTCAGGAGCCAGTACAATGGGTTGTGACTGCCAAGCGCCCGTCCCAGTGCCGCGGGGACCAGCCCCAGGGGCTGGGAACAGGATGGAGGCTCAGTGCTCTCTTCCGGAAAGTCAGGTTACCTTCCCCCTGGCGGGGGCGGGGGCGGGGGGGAAGGTGTTGTTTTTTAAATTTTAAAAACGCTTAAATTGTGGTAAAATACACATAACATAAAATTTACCATCGTAACTGTTTTTTTAAAATCCTCACCCACCTGAGGATATGCTTATTGGTTTTAGAGAGAAAGTAAGGGAGAGAGACAGAGAAACACTGATGTGAGAAATGTCCATCCATTGCCTGTGTACGCACTCCGACTGGGAATCAAACCTGCAACCTTTTTGGTGTAAGAGGGACACTCCAACCAAATGGGCCACCTGGCCAGGGCTTACCTGTTGTTGTTTTTTCTTCCCTTTTTCTTTTTTAATATGTGGTTGCCTCTCATGCGCCCTCTACTGGAGACCTGGCCTGCAACCCAGGCATGTGCCCTGGCTGGGAATGGAGCTGGTGACGTTTTGTTCACAGGCAGACGCTCAATCCACTGAGCCACACCAGCCAGCGCGGGGCTTAACCGTTTTTATGTAAGCAGTTTAGTAGTGTAAATCCATTCACACTGTTGTCCTGTAGCCTCCAGATCCCTTTTCTTCTGGTGAAACCAAAAATTGGTACCTATTAAACGACCCCTTTTTCTTTCTATCCCCGCCCCCGCCTGTCTCTGTCTTTATGAATTTGACTACTTAGGCTCCTGATATTAGTGGAATCAGACAGTGTTTGTCCTCCTGTGACTGGCTTATTTCACGCAGCACCACGTCCTCAAGGTGTATCCATGTTGTAGCAGTTGTCACAAGTTCCTTTTCAAGGCTGAGTGCTAGTCCCTTGTGTGGATGTGCCACATGTTGCTTATCTGTTCATCTGCCCATGGACACTGGGCAGCTACCCCTTTTGACTATTGTAAATGTTGCTGTTCCGAACATAGGAGGCCCTGCTTTCAATTCTTTTGTGTGTATACCCAGAAGTGGGGTTACTGGATCGTGTGCCAGTCCTCTTTTCAATTTTTGAGGAATGAAACTGTCACGCTCCAAACACCGCTGAATGGAGGATGGAGGAAAGAGATTCCCAGCAGCCCCCCCGCCCCGTCCACCCCTCCCCGAAGTCTCCCAGGCCTCACACGCGTCCCTCCGTCTCTCAGGCATCCTTCAGCCTCACTCCCTCCTGGTCATAACCATGACCCCAGACTAGACTGTGTACCTGCCTCAGGGCTCCTGGCAGCTGCCACTCTGTGCCTGGGAGCGTGGGGCCCCAATGTGCCATCTGACCTCTCCGAACCAAAACAAATGGGAATGTTAGAAAATGTGATTCAACTTTTAAAATAACCTTTTAAATAAACTGTAAAGTTGGCTACACGGATTGTGAAACCCACGCCACTGTTCTGCACGGTATGCGCAACATACATTTTAAAATAAGATAGAAAATAAAAACAAACCAGAGAGTGACCGGGGTGGCATCTTCCGAGAGACCCGCCACTCCCAGGGTCCCAAGAGCTCATCCACCCAGCCCCTTTCTCAGGCCACATCCTGGGGTCGTTTTGATGGTGAGCCGTGCCTTCCTCCTCTCCCGTCCCCTCCCGCGTCTTGCGAGGCTGCACCCCTGGCCTGCACTGCCCCCCGCATCTAACCCCTCTCTTTTTCCTTTCCCTTAGCCCATCAGGCTGGCCTCTGACCACCCCCAGACAAGCCTGTTTACCGCCTTCTGAACAAGATGTGGCTCTCCCTTCCCTCTGATGCACTCGCCTTCAAATCAAATCAACACTGTGCAAACGGAAATCATATGAGGCAGAGGAACAGGAAAACGGCGTCGGCGCAGACTCTCACAATGTCCACCACGAGGCAGAGAAAGAGCCGCTACTGAGGAAGGACAGCAAACGCTGCTGACACGGTTGCACCGGCCGCCCTCCCGGCACGCGCTGTCCCCGCGGATCGGGGCCGCGGGGAGGGGGGTGATCGGCCGGCATGGTCAGTGCCGGGGTGCCCACCCGCCCATCCCCCGGTGACACGGTCCTGCCTCCTGCTGCCTGCCTGTTTTTCTCATGTGCTTCCCTATCCTTGCCGCAGATGGGTTGCTTTTTGTTTTTGTGCTGTGTTATCACAAGATCCTAGCTCACGTCGCTTCAGGTTGATCTCTCACGTGCGCTGTTTTGCCAGGTAGTCTCTTTAGGGGGCCTCCGATGCGGGGATGGTGGGGAGAGCTCTGCGGAGAAGCCCCCATAGGGGGCACAGCAGGCAGGAGGGGTCAGGGAGGCCTGGGCAGCAGGTGCCGCTAAGGACCCCAAGAACCCCCACCCTCAGGGCTCTGAGTCCACGCTAAGGGTAGTCTCGGCAGGCCCGCGGCCCGCCCCACCCCACGCCGTGGGGCTGGCGGGAGCGCCCCCTGCTGGACTCCCGTCCCACCGCCCCGCTGGGGACCTTCCCATGGTTGTATCATTACAGCGGCGGGATTCAATTCTCCCCTTCACACCAATGGTGGGGATTCAGTTCAGCTGGTCAGGGGGTGACTCAGCTCCCCAAAATCTCAGGATAGGTGCTGCTTCCTCAGGCCACTTCCAAGAGCAACCCTCTCAGGTGAGGGTCCCTGGGAGACTGGGTTTTTACCCCCAGCTCAATCAGTCCCCCCATGTGGGCTGCCCCCACAAACCCGCCGGGCAGGGCAGGCAGGTCCCCAGAGAGGAACTTAGCAGTGGCCGACAGGGACCGATATGCCTTATGGAGTAAGCCTCGCTCTCCAGGGGAGCGGCACCTGCGTGGCCCGCCACGGCGCCCACTGCCGTGGCTGACACATCCTCCCGCAGGCCGCTCGGCCGGATTCATCGGGTGCCCTGGGCAGCCAGCAAAAAGGCTCCTGCTGCCTGGAGCTGGCGTTCTAGTGGGGAGGGGGCATCACACAACCGGTTACAGGCCTGTCATTTAATGGAGCCACGGGGGCAACTGCTGGAGGTCAGGGGAGGTCCCTGGGGAGGCACGTGCGAACCAGCGGGTGTTGAATACAAGGTCGTGTCTGTGGCAGGTGGGGATAGTTTGGGCAGGAGAACTCAGATTAAAAAAATTTGTTTTCAGTTATAGTCGACATGCAATATTGTATTCGTTTCAGGTGCACAGTACAGCGGTCGGATGTTTATATGCCTTACACAGTGACCCCCTGATGAGTCCAGGACCCACCTGGCACCACACGTAGTTTTTAAATAGTATCGACTCTACTCCTTGTGCTGTACTTTACAGCCCCGGGACTGTTGGATAACTGCCAATTTGTATTTCTTAATCCCTTCAGCTTTTTCACCCCCCCCCCTTCTGGCGTAACTCAGTGTTTACGTAATTTGAAAGGAAGCTGTGTCTCCAACTCCTCTCAGGGGCCCACCGGTTTACCGGAAGCTGGCAGTGGTGCCCACAGAGGGCTGGGCACAGGAGGCGGGGTGGGCCGAGCTGAGGTTCACAGGACTTGGCACCTGCCCAGGTGGGCATCACCCCATTCCGTCGGCCCACCTGTCGACACGTACTCGGGCAGAAAGCTCCAGGTCCACAGGTGTGTCTCGTCATTATTTACCTTTGCAAGGGCAGACTGTGCTGACTTTGGACACAAGTGAACCTGCCTGGAAGGCCTGCTCGGGGCTCCAACGGGAGCCGATTCTCTCCCCGCACTTGAGAAGCGGCCCGCTGTGTGCACGGGATGGAAGCAGGCCGTGCCCTCACGCGACCGAGCGTCCATGTTTCCAGGAGTGGAGGGCCCCGCGTCAGATCTGGGAGAGCCTAGTGTGAGGGAGCGTGGGGGGCGTGGGGGGCGCTGGGGGCGGGGACTGGCATTCGCCCTGGGGCTTCCACGGGGAGTTGTTCTGGGTGCTTGTCGTTAGCAGTGGCTCTTGGGAGAGATGTCCAAGTTCAAATGCTCCACTTTCCTGGTGAAATAGCTGAGGACTGGAAAAGTCAGCATTGGCCAACGCCCTGCGCTAGTCACAGGTGAAGGTTGCACTCAAGGTGGCTGCCCTGCTGCTAGTTTGGGGACCCGGCCTCAGCGCCAGTCACATCGCAGGCTTCTCAGTGGCCTCTCGGAGGCTGCGGTGCGGGAACGGGCTGGACACGGGTGTCCTCAGCGCGGCTACCGGCAGGGCGTCGAGAGCCTGGTTTCCTCTAGGTGGGGGTCTCCTCTGACAAGTTACCTTTCAGCTTTTGTCTCTGATTTAAAAGTTTTTGAGAAATAAATCTAAGAGACAATGAGGTATACATAAGCGGAAGAACCCCCCTATAACCTGGACTGCAGGGAAATCTTCCAAACCTGGACATGCCCAGGCTTATGCTCACACACTCACACATCTCCACACACTCTCACACACACTCACACATGCACCCTCACATGCCCGCGCTCACGTACTCGCACCCACTCGCACACGCACAGGTATTTAATGCCGCTGAGATCTTTTTGTCAACATAACATTATAGTTTGATATTTTTAAATTTAAAATTGTGATGTAAGCAAACCGTATTATTAAGAGCCCTTTGGAAAGAGCAGTTTCAACAAGAGCATAATCTAGTCAACATCCGGCAAACAGCCGCGAAGCGCCCAGGTACGTGCGACAACGTGGAAGATACTCTCCCAGGCCTTGGGCTCCTGGAGGTCACCTTCTGGGGGTGATTAGGGAGGGGGAGGAGACAGAGAAGAAAAAGGCAGGTTCGAATGAAAAATTACTTTAGAGAGGCCCGTGAAGGAAATAACGACATCCGGCTGGAGAGCTCGGATGTGGCCCGCTTCCGAGAACGTCTCAGGTGAGCTGAGACCTGCGTCGCGCCGAGGATCTAGCCTGTGAAGACCCGGGGGTGCCCGCTCTTCTTCAGCTGGAAGGACCCGAGGCTTTGTCTCCCCTTTCTCCAGGCTCCCTTGAAGAGCAGGGGACCAGGCCTTCTAGGAAGGCCCTCGGGTCTCTGAGAAGGGGGTCAGCCGCCTCCCCGCTTGGACGGGGCCACACGCAGCAAGGCACCTGCCTGGCCTCGCGGGCTGTTTTCTGCCCCCTGAGCCAGTCAGGGGGTCCGGCCCTGCGTCCGGGGCTGGCGAGGCTGTCCGCAGGCTCTGGGCCCCTTCTTCTGCCTGGCGCCGGCCACCCCTGCCCTCCCTCGGGCTGACCCACATCCCGGGCCCTTCAGAGCATGGGCTCTGAGTTGGGCCGAGTCAGCCTCGCCAGGCCTTTGTCCCTGGGGACGTTTTCCTCCCAGGCAGGGGCAGGTGGGCCTGGGGGCCGCCTGGCTTTGTGGCGCTCCCTCTCCTGGGGTGAGTCATGGTCACGGTCAGATCCTCCATTCATTCAGAAACTGCTTATTTCAAAGCCTCTCCTGCCAGCCTTCTATGTTTCAAACAAGTTTCTTTGCTGTGATTTTCTATAGTTATTTAACCAATTATCTTTTTTTATGAATGACTCTTTTTTATGTTTTCTGCCTTTTCCCTTAATCCTTTCATGACCCTGAGGAGCTCAGGGGTAATTCAGGCTGCAGCGTCCAGTCCCAGCACCCGCCCCGCCCCCCAACCGCGGGGGATGCGGGCTCCCAGAGCTGGAGGCTCCAGGCTGGCCTCTGGCGTCCCCCCACCCCCCCCATAGCCCAGGTCCCAGGCCTCTTTCCTGGAGTGGAAAGTCCTTCCCTGCACGGTCAGCCCTGCTTTCTAGGGCATGAGAATGCAAGCCAGAGTGCATTGGCCTAGGGGCAGTGCTAAGGCTGTAGCCTCAAAGGACACGGGTCTGCTCCCAGGCCACCTCCCCCCAGACAGACCCTCAGAGGGGTCGGGCAACTCTGCTCCCTGGTCCCAGATCCTCTCAGACCCTCTTTCATGGCCTCGAGGTCCCGGAGAGCGCGGCAGACCGGGGCCCTCGGGCCTCTGCTGGCCAAGATGGCCCCTTGTGCTCTGCCAGTTGTGAGGGACACTGGACTCAGCCTTCCGCCCGGGTGGCGCTGGCCGGGGTCCTCAGTGGAACCTCGGGGACCAGAGGGCTCTCTGTGGCCACGCGGGCCTTCCCCGCGGCTCGCAGACAAGCCGGTTGCTGGCTCTGCTGCTCCCGCAGCGCTGCGCTGTGACTGGTCTGGGGCCGGGGGTGTCTGTTGAGAAGGCAGGGCTCTTGGGGTCAGGGTCAGTGACCTCCCTGAGCGCACCGTCCAGTCCCTGCTCAGGCTGTCCCCCAGTCAGTGTTCAGAGCTCAGAGCGGGGCTCTCGTCGCAGCAGCCTCTGGGCCCCCAGCTGGGCCACGGCAAGCAGATCGGGGCAGGGCATCTGGGCCAGTGCTCGGCCCTCGGACACCAGGGCGCCCTCTGCAGGCCCCGCCCGGCCATCCAGTGAGAATGCCGCCTGCCCCTCTCTTCCTAGCGCCTGGAGAGCAGGACGCCGCAGCCTCACCTCAGGGCTTCACCACTTCAGAGCTTCGTGCCCGCCTCCCCGACTGAGGGCCCCACCTCCAGGAAGTACGTAGTCCCGCTGCGGCCCCTCTTTTAAAAGATTTTCTGGGGTCGGGTTGGGGGCAGCCCAGGGGAAGGGCAGGCGCTAACGCCCCCCTCCCTGTGGGTGGGGAGCGTTTGTTTCAGGCGGGTGAGCACGTTCCGAGATGCTGAGGCAGCTGGGAAACTACACGGCCCCGCAGAGGTAACGCCCGCTTGAGTGTGGTTGCTAGGGGGATACGGGTGGGTGTAATAATTTATAGTTTAAATTGGATCATTTCACGTAAAATGTCATATGGTGTGCTTGTGCGTGATATTGTTATGTTACAATATAGCATGCTTATGATTTTGTAATAAAAAAAGGAGCGTTACTTGGGCTGGACCCTGCATTTTATTCTCTTTTATGGAGTTTGATGAACTGTTTCAGAACGAATGTTTGTTCTTGGGGAGCAGGACATGTGTGTGACAAAAATAAGCATGTGGACAGTAAGGAAATAACAGGAATCTGGGAGACCTGGAAGGGGCCTGGTTCACAGCATCGGTCATCACCCCAGACTGTTCCAAGGGATCAAAGCATCAAATGTCGCAACTGACTGCCCGGCCGAGGTCTTGGGGTGTGAGTCTGGAGGACCCAGACTGGGAACCATCTGGAAGGGCTCAGAGGACGGACGTGTTTTGGCCAAGGGGGTGGGGAGTAGGGTTAATAACAGGAGGGACTCTCCCTGAGGGTCAGTTCCCACGGACTGTGGGACACTTCTAGGCAGTGAGTGTTGTCAAAGTCCTTTCCTCATGGAGGGTCATTCTCTCAGGCTTCTCCTGACCTCTCAGTAAATGGGAGAAATGGGGAAAGCAGTGAGGTAGTTACCGCTCAAGGGAGACGTGCCCCGGCTGTCCACCTGGCCTTGTTCTAGGTGACGGAAGCTGACGCAGTCCCGGATGCAGTTAGCAGCAGGGAGAGCGATGCTCCCAGGATCTGTGGACAGCAGTGGACAGCGAGGAAATGCCTGAATGACACTTTATGGACTAGCTTCCTCAAATATATATGAATATCCTATAAATATGTGAAAGGATGCTCAAAATCATTAACCACTAGAGAAATGCAAATTAAAACCAGAATAAGATACCATTACGCGCTCACTAGAATGCCCAAAGTTAAAAGACTAATGTAGCAGGTGATGGGGGGGCACGAGGCCACCGAAACCCCCAAACGTGGATGACGGGGATGACAAGTGGCACAGCCACTTCCAAAACAGCGTGGTATTATTTTGTAAGACTCAATATATTCTAACCACACAATCCAGCAAGCCCACTCCCAGGTATTTATCCAGGAGGAATGGAGACTTACGCTCACACACAGACTCGTATGTGGATGGCCTAGCAGTGGGATTCATACCTAACAGAAAAGTTGAAAGTACCCAATGTCCGTCGACTGGTGAACGAACACACAAACCGTGTGATGGGATCTCCTCGGCCCCCAAAAGGAATGACATACTAACACGAGTATATGTGGCAAGGTGGGTGGGTCTCCAAAACCTTGTAAAAGGAAGAATCAAACACACAAAATTATGTTCTACGTGATTCCATTCATACGAAACTGCAGAAAAGTCAAAATTATAACAACAGAAACCAGGTCAATGGTTGCCTGGGACTGGAGCGGGGAGGAGAAGCGGACGAGCAGGAAGACAGGGCGTGAAGGAGGGTCGTGGTCGTGTCAACAACTGTATATACTTACCACCACGCATCAGCCTGCACACTTAGCCTGGGTGAATTTTACTGTTCGTTGATCACAATCAAATATAAATTTTAAGTAAAAACATCCCCCACAACTTCACGCCTCGATACTTCATGGGCAAACTTATGAAAACCGATGATCAAGAAAACGTCTTGAAGGCAGCCAGATGCACAATGGACAAAATGAAGATGAGAATGACAGCAGACTTCTGTTCAAAAACTCTGATCTAGAAGCCAGTAGAGTAAAACCTTTAAAGTACTGAAAGAAAGAAAAAAAAAAAGACACGGAATTCCACAGTCAGTGAAACTATCCTTCAAATGTGCAGGTGCAACAAAGACTTTCGAAAAACCAAAATGTGAACGCATTCATTGCCAGGTGACCTGCGCTGAAAGGAAGAGTAAAGGAAGGTCCTCGGGCGGGGGGCGCATGACATCGGATGAAAATGCGGATCTTCGCAAGGTACGAAGGGCATTGAAAACGACAAAAACGAATGTAAGAAGAGTTGTGAAGGCGTCCATTAGAAGAACTACAAGCTTCCAGATTGCCAGAAGGGTTTCTGCAGTGAGCCCGTGCAGGTGGATGGAGACAGGTGGACGGAGGAGACAGGTGGGGCGGAACCGCAAGCCCCCGGCCCGACGCCGGGGGCGTGGCTTCGCCCTGGTTACCGAGCGCCGGCGCGCGGCTCGGTCCTCACCAGCCGGGGAGCTAGGGAGGCTGGCACGTGCTCTGTGGGAACCGAAATGTAGTCTCAGAGGAAACAGTGACTGTACTTGCGCAAGAGGCCGAATGAAGTAAGAGGCAGGATTGGGTGTTTTCTATCCCGTGTTTTCCGAGCTTAGTATAGTCCCCGCGGAATCCGTGAACCAGGCAACACAGGTTTTGGAAGCTGTGTCGCTGTGACGCAGTCCCCGGGCGAGACCGCTAACCTGGGGCAAGCGCCCGCGCCCGGGGGCCTTTGGGAGGGTCCAGGGAGAGGGTGCGGCCCTTCCACGCGCGGGCGAGCGCGACCCCCGCAGCCTCTGGCCCAGCGTGCGCGCGCAGCCCGGCCGGGGGCGGGGCGCCGCGGCGCGTCCGTTGCTAAGGCCGCGCTGCCCTGGCGACCGAGCGTCGCGGCCCCGCGCACGCGCCGAGGCGGGCTCCGGTGCACTGTGGGATGGAAACAGGAGCGGCGCGGCCCGGCCAGAGCAGGCGGCGGCGGCGGCGGCGGGGCGGGAGCGGCGGAGGCGCGGAGCGGAGGCTCGGCCGGCCGGCGGGGGCGCCGCCATGAACGCGGCGGTGGTGAGGCGGACGCAGGAGGCCCTGGGGAGGGTGATTCGGAGGCCGCCGCTGACGGAGAAGCTTCTGAGCAAGCCCCCGTTCCGCTACCTGCACGACATCATCACGGAGGTGGGCGCCTGCGGGCTGGAGGGCAGGTCAGGGGTCGGGGCCAGTGCGGGTCGCGGTGAGGGCCGGGGCCTAGCCGGGAGCGGGGCCCGGGCGTGGGCCGGCGTCGGCGGTCGAGGTCCAGGTGTGGGCCCGCCCCGGGCCCAGGTGCGGTGCGGGGTCGAGGTCCGGGCTCCGGGGTCGAGGGTGGGGTCTTTCGCTGGTGGCCGGAATGAGGGCTGGCGTCAGGGTAGGGCCTCGCGTGGCTGTGCCCGGCCCCTGTCCCTGGAGCCTCCGCCGGCGGAGTCCCGCCTTTGGCTGGCCTGCGGCCCGAGGCGCGACCACAGGCCGAGTCCCGCGGTGCCTGAGCGGAGTGCCTCGGCCTCACCCCTGCTCCGCCCTTGTCGTCCGCCCCCCAGCCCCACCGCCGGGGGTCTCCTGGCCCCTCAGGGCGCACGCTCTCTTTCCAGGCTGCCCTTGTGTCTGTTAGAGCGCATCCACGCCTTCCACTCCGCCTGCTGCTGCTGTGATAATTTTTCTTTAGTGCCTAGTACGTGGAGGCGCTCAGAAATCCCGGGCGAAGCAAGTTACTCGTTTTTATCGACACCCCCCACCCCCAGGTTTTCCCCCACAGGGCTCTGCACAGCGGTCACCGCATACAGGAGGTTTAATAAAAGCGTGTGGGTGAATTCATTGTGAGCGGTTGTAGGGGGACCTGGAAGTGGGACCTGTGAAAGAGCAGCTCAGTGTTTGCTGGTAAATGGCTCTGCCGGCCTTGGCTGAGATTGGCTGTCACTTTTCCTTCATGGAAGGTGAATTGCTGGAGACTGTCACTTGTTTGTTGGCACATCCTAGGTGAGCTGCACCAGGTGAGGTACACGGAAGGTGCGCACAAACATTCACTGTTACCTGGGACCTGTCAAGACTCCTGGTGACTCAGGGGGTGACGCCCACCTCCATGGGGCACCTGGGACAGCCTCAGACTAGGGTGTGCTCTGTGGTGGGAGGACACAGCTTGAACTGTGAACTTCCAGGGGCCCCTGATCGCACGCAGCGTTGGCCCTCCAATGTCATTCCTCACTCTTTGCTGCAGGTCGGCACCCGACTCTACCGCGGGCTGTGCTTTCCTCATTTCTGCTGTTAGTTTGTAACACATGTCTCTGTGTTAAAAGCCCTGATTGTGCTTAAAACTCAGTGGGATCCCGTCCACTTCCAAAGGGCTGCCTGGGCTCCTCGCCCCGCAGCCCTGAACGGCGTGCGTGGGAAGGGACATGGCCATGTGCTGCTCCGCCTCCTCCTGTGAGCGTGCAGGTGGCCTCCTCCCCTGGGAGGGCACAAGTCGGTCACCAGGATGGGAGCCTGCTGAGGAGAACCTCACACTCTCCCATGTTAGTCCTGCCGGGAAGGCAGGTGGGCATGCGCCTTCTCCCGTGGGTCTTGGTGGGTCGCTGGGCAGACGTTTTGGAAAGCCTTTTCAGGTAACAGGTATAGAGCCTCGTGTGGAAAGTCTTTACTGCCCCCGAGCGTTGTGCTGAAGTCACTGTCTTCGTGCTTTAGCTGTAGCTAAACTGACTTTGCCTCTTTTGTAAGGCAAAACCTTGATCTTGTGATGTTTATGTCCCTTGTCCTTTAAAATTATTGCTCACAATTTTAACTGCCAGCAAACTGGGAAACCTCGAAGGAGACCAAATGGCAAGTTTCCAGGAACATTAGGTGCAGGATGTTCTTGCGTCCCACTTGTCTTCTCAGGAAAAACAGTGGCACAGCGCTTACAGAGCTCGGTGACGAATTAACACGTTCAGGGCTGACGGTGGCTGGGTCTCAGAGGAGCAGTTGATGCTCAGCACGGGACTGGCTTTGTAAACTGTGTCTTCCAGTAATAAACACACTTTATATCCACCTGGAACACGCATGTACACACATACTCATCCTTACTACGCGCAGAGCAACCTGATTTTTTTTTTTGGTTTCATTAAAAAAATGCTGTTGTTACCTGCTGTGTGGGTTTTACAGTAACCTGCCATGTTTTTGAAAAACGTCTCTCTGGGAGAACCCAGAGTCCCCCCAGAGGTCCAGCTTGGTGGAGGGGCAGGCGAGGAGAGGCCAGAAGTGATGCAGCACGGCCCCTCTGTCCCAGGAAGCGAGGAGCCAGTGAGGCAGAAAGACCTCCCGTGTAGTTTCTGAACCCAGGCTGAGAAGTTCCTTTTCTTTCTGAAACCATTCTCTCCACTGGGCCTGAGTGACTGGGCCTATAAGATGCTGCCCCCCGCTTTTGAACCTCTTGGCGCCTCCCTGGGGTCCGATGCTCGGCCCTGTTCCCGAATGGCTCCCAAGGCCACCTGTGCCAGGCCCCGCCTGCCTCTGGTCTCAGGCTCCTCGTGTCCCAGACGCCTTTTGACCCCTGAGCAGGACTCTCTTGGCCCTGGACCCTCCAGGGCTCCCCCAGCCCTTCTCCTCTGAGCCCCTGGCCGCTGTTCAGATCTGGTTTCTCCCGAGCGGCATTCCGCGACACCCCTCACCCCTCCTGAGCGTGGGTTAGGTGCTGACGCCCTGTTCCCTCGCCACCCTGCAAGTCCCTGGGATCTTACCTGTGCCCACAGCCAGGCCGGCTCCTGCCTGGTGCAGGGCCTTGCGCGTGAGAGACACGTGTCTGTCGGGTGAGTGCCTGAATTCGGCCCTGTGTGCGGACAGACTCGGTCAGCCCCGGCGCGTGGGGCGCAGCAGGTGAGGCTGATGATGAGGCTGTCCCATGGGCGCTGACCTTGGCTTTGCTGTCCCCTCTGAAGGTGATTCGGACGACTGGCTTCATGAGGGGCCTGTACACGGATGCCGAGATGAAGTCGGATAACGTGAAGGTAGGTGGGGGCCGAGCCCCGCCTGCAGGAGTGGGGTTCGTGAGCTGGTGCTGTGGTGTGTGTCACTTCTGTGCTGGTTACAGTTGGACTACAAGGTGGCTGAGTTTGTGAGTTGCCATATGCTCTCATTTTTTCATTTTTGGCAACTGCACTCATGCTGATTTTATGCACTGAGAAATAGGATTGTGCTATAAAGGTTAGTGCTAGCCCATCAACTAATATTAAAAGCTTTAATGAGTTGTTTTTGTTTTGTCATTGAGGGTCAGTATTTCTAAATCTAACGTCTAAAAACAACTTTTTACATCAAACAGGAACTATGCCTGTTGAACATACTGAAGTTCACACAGACTTTTTTCAAGTATTTTATTATTTGTGTTTTAAATGGAAAATTTTCAGGACAGAGATGCAAAGATTAGCTTCCTTCAGAAGGCCATAGACGTGGTGGGGATGGTGTCGGGAGAGCCGTTGCTGGCAAAGCCGGCCCGGATCGTGGCCGGGCACGAGCCCGAGAGGACAAACGAGCTGCTCCAGGGAATCGGCCGGTGCTGCCTCAGCGAGGTAACGGCGCCGCGGCGCCGGTGCTCTGCCAGCCGGCACGAGGGGCGGTGACACGGAAGGGGATTTGGGTGGTGTGTGTTGGACGCTGTGCTTTGGGCCTGATCCCACCTATTCTGGAACTGCGGAGTGAGGGCCAACAGGTGCCTGAGTTCCACAGGCCCGCACCTGTGTCGTGGAATTGGGACTCACCGGCGCTTAACTTTGGGTGCCGGGGGCCGCGGGCCCAGGGGCCCAGGCCCTGCGTTCCTCCTTCCGGGGCGTTTCCGGCCGGGACCCAGGGCCGTGCAGGAGCTGCTCTTCCTCTCTGGGGCTCGCGGACACCCCTGTTCTCTGCCTGCCTGTCCAGTCTCTGGGGCTTCCCCGCTCACTGCCTCCCGCCCTCCCCTCCCTCCCTCCCTCCCTCCGCCCTCCCTCTCTCCTGGCTGTCGTTTGCTGGGTCTCCGTGACCTCCTCGCAGGCGGAGGCCTTCGTGGAGCTGCCCTCGCAGAGGGCGCGTCCGCAGGAAGGACATGTAGAGCACGGGCAGGCTCCATCGACCCCAGCACGTCCCGTAAGCCTCAGCCTCCGCATCTCACTGAGAGGCAAAGAACCGGGCCGTGAGCTGCCTTTGAATGAGGCTGTTGGTGTCTGCCACCTGCACTAATCCCACTTTCACCCTGCATTTCGTCTCCTCCCGCTGGGACAACAAGCTGTCCAGTGACGACGCAGTGAAGAGGGTGCTAGCCGGAGAGAAGGGGGACGCCAAGGGAAGGGCCTCGCCGGCGTTGAAGCCTCGAGAGCTGGGCGACAGGAATGCGAGAGAAGAGGGGCCGAGGGCCCCCGAGGACAAAGAGGTGATTGCAGGGTGGCGCACTGGGACGCGAGGCTGGCAGAGGCGTTTGTGAGTGATCCCGTTATTTGACTTTTTTCTTTCAGGGTAGAGGAAATTCTGAAATAAACGAGAGAAGTACAAGCAGAGACGGAAAACAGAAAGAAGAACTGAAGGAAAGCAAAGCCAGGGACAGGGAGAAGGTCAGGGAGAGTGACCGTGATCGGCATAAAGACCCGGAGAGAGACAAGGGCCGCGAAGGGGAGAGAGAGAGGACCAGGACCCGGGCCAGGCCCGACAGGGACAGAGACAGAGGCAACAGGGACCGGGACAAGGATTTGGACCGCGCGCGAGAGAGGAGGAACGAGGGAGGGAAAGAAAGGGAGCGGTGGAAAGAGCGTGAGCGAGACAAGGCCAGGGACCGGGACCGGGACCGGGACCGGGACCGGCGGAGAGCGAACGGTGGGGAGCGCGCCCGGGACCCCGGCAGGGAGAAGAGCCGGGAGCGCGATAAACCGGAGAGGAAGGTGAGTCCTCTGAGCAAGTGAGCCTCTGCGTCGGGGTTTGGATGGTCCTCTCAGATGATTCTTGTCTTTAATAGAGTGTGATAAGGAAACCGAGTTGTTACCAGAGTGAGATGAGGAGGCAGTCTTTTCAGTCGCCAGCCCAAGATTATGACTCTCAGATTCCTGGCAGCACCCGGCAGAGAGCGCATTGCTTTTCCTGGTGATTCCGATGGGCTCTGGGCCGTGGGACGGGTGTCTGCTGAAGTCCTGGGTGGCCCGCACGGCGTCGCGAGTGAGGGTGTCGCAGGCCAGCTCGGGTCGGCGGGCCTCGGAGGCGGGGTCTGCGCTCGGCCAGGGCACGGCTGCCTCCGTGGCCGGTCGGGCTCTAGCGGGGGTCCAGCGAGTCCTCAGTTGACTGCAGCTCTTGTTTGAGCGGGTGCTCGCGTAAACTTAGGACCAGCCGGGACCTTTGTTTGGGCCCAGTGTTTTCTAAGGGTGCAAGTCGCTTCGGGCTCACTGTGGGCGGCGTAGGCGTCCAGCCGCCCATTCCCTTGAGGCAGCTTGTGATAGTCAGGTGTCCTGGGGAGGAGGGTGTGGGGCTCTGCCGGTCTCCAGCAGCTACAGAGGAGGGGCCCGAGGTCTGGGAAGGCTCCCGCTCAGTGCGGCGGCGGGCCGAGGCCCGAGCTGCACTTTTCCCGAGGCAGCCCCCTGGCCTGTGGCGTGGCATCTCGGTGCCGCCCGGGGCCGGCGGGACGGGCCCTGCGGAGCCCTGGGAGCTGCGCACGGGCTTTGGACCATGATGATGTTTGTGTTCTGGGGTCCTCGGCGCCCCCACAGCCTGGAGTCACGTGCCCTGTGGCTGCTGTCACGAGAAGCAGGTTCCCGCAGGGGTCAGGGCCACACAGACGTTCCCCGTGTCTTGCTTCTCCTCAGAGCCTAAGCAGCAGCGTTTGTCCCTGACCTGAGTTTCCTGAGGCGCTGGGTGCTCTGGCGTGTTTCACTGTGCACCCGGCAGCCGGGGTGGGGTGGCCTGCCCAGCCCTCGGGGCCCACGCGTCCCGCCGCTGTGTCCACTGCGCCTGCCGCTGCTGGGACCGGTGTTCTGATGGAGAGACAATTCTAAAGAGAGCTTTCACAAGTGGGTGTGGGACCTGCGGCGGCCCAGTGGGAGCGATGGTTCCGTGCAAATGTGCCTGAGACCGGGGTGGAGGGACTGTGTCCATGTGCAGATGGAACCACCAGAGAGGGGCACACGCACCGGTTCTGACTTCTCCTGTCTGTGACGGCGGCTTGGGGAGGGGGGAGTCTCTCCGTCACCCCCACTTGCTCCTGTCCAGCACGGACGGTGGTGTTCCTGGCTGCCCTTGGGGCTTGTGAAGAGGAGGTGACAGAGTGGGTGTGGACACGCTCCGAGAAGTCAGCAGAGTGACACGTGTGAGGGTGAAGGACCAGGCCACCGGTGGGCACAGCACCCTGTCTCCCCTGGGTGGACAGCTGGGTGCCTGGGATTGGGGAGCATGTGCGGGGCCCCTGCTGCAGGATGACATGACGGGGACATTAATTGTGGAGCAGTGAGCAGGTACCTGTGCTCTGTCTTCACAGAGGAACCGCTCGGTGGTCACGTCTCCTCTCCTGCAGCAACATGTGTCTCTCGGGAACCGGTTCCGGGTTCAGGCGGTGTCCACAGCCCTACTGTAGTTTGTCTCGAGAGTGCAGCCCTGGTGCAGTGCCCGGGGCCTTCGCTAGAAAGAGCCAGTGCCCCTGAGAGGGGCCACTCCCGGAGCTGTGGTGGGAGGGCTGGTGCCGGGTGTCTGCGGTTTACTGTCCCCTGTCGCCAGCGTCCCTGTGTCTCACCGGGACCTTCACGTGTGGTTTGGCCTGGCGTCCAGGAGGCACTGCCCCACAGTGTCCCCGTGTCCCGAGAGGTGCTGCCCCCGAGCACTTGCGCTCGGCCCCGTCTGTCCCACGTGGGCATGCTCTGGAAGGCCCTGTGGAGCCCGGGCAGCTGCACCCCCGGGAGCCCATCCGGGACCGGGACTGCTGGTCAGCCAGAAACAGCTTGCACCTGGGTATCTTTTTAGGTGTAGCAGATTTGAATAATTCTAGAATTTGAAGACAAGTAAAAAAATTTTTTTTATAGTCATCAAGCTCCCGGGAGGTGTCTAAAAAGTTGTCAGATGGACCTTTTAAAGACTCGCGAGCTGAAGCGGAGGTAAGCTTTAGAAAGCGGCTTTAAGCGAGGCAAGCCCTGGCTGCCCTGCAGCGGTGACTGCCCTGCGGGGCCTCCCCGTGGCCCCCGAGACGGGGTAGTGCAGCGTGGGTTGCAGGCCGGGGGCCTGTTCCGTTTGCCGTGAAAGTGATGATTTGAGAGGCTCACTGCCTGGTCACGCAACTGGGGTGCGCCGGCCTGCGGGCCCCTGCGGTGGGCCCCTGGGTTTCCTACAGCTTCGCTAGGCAGGCGGGATGTGTGGTGTCCTAGGGGATAGGTGGTCATTCGGGAGAGGGGGAGGGGCAATTGGAATGAGTCCGGGAGAGGGTTAAGTCACCGGCAGACAGGGAAACAGAGGCCCACCTGGAGCGACGCCTGCCGGCCCTGCCTGGCCTACGTGGGGCCCTGGGGCTGCGGTCGAGGCTGGGCCCCACCTTCTCCATGTGGGCGACCCCCGTGAGCTTAGACTCATCCCAGCCCTCAGAATGCAACTTGCATTTCAGGGAGGTGCCGTGGCAGGTGTGGCGTGGGGCAGAGGCCCTCCTGGCCCCGAGGGAGATGGTGAGGCCGGAGCTGCCAGGGTGGGGGATGGGACCAGCTGTGTCCTCCGATTGCAACTCACAGCCGCCGGCTGAGTGTGGGGCAGTAGAGTCGAGTGTGGTGGTCAGATTGCCGGCCCTTTCCCGGCTGTACAAAGATGGAATTCTCCATTGAGGGTGACGGTGGGTTTAGTCGCCCCCGACTCCTCCGGCCTCAGGGGCTCAGTCGCGCTGAGTTGGTGTTGTCCCCGCTCAGAGTGTGGGTGGCCTTCTTCTGTCTCCTCTTCTTCCTTTTCGATTTGAGCAGCACTCAGATCAAATCTGTGCGGTGTCTCTGGGTGAAACTTCATTCTTTTCATTTTCTTTTCCTTCAGACGGAGGTCCCCCCTAGAGCATCCAGGTCCGTGACAGCGAAGACCTCAAGACAGAGATCCAAGACCTCAGCGGAAGGTACTGCCATGTTTATCTCACGAGTGGCTGAGAGCAGGAGGTCGTTCCTCGGCCTTCATCACAGCATCTCGTAGGAAAACACTCGTGCGGCTCAGAACCAGATCTGCTATCGGGGATGAACCGGGGCCGTGAACGTGATGAGGCTGCGGGGCTCTCTCGTGCACACGCACGTGCACACGGGCACCTACACGCACGTGTGTGAGCTCGTGACGCCCGGGCAGAGTAGCACCTCTTGCTGGGGACCTGGTTGCAATTTGAATGAAAAATACAATTGAGTTTTAGTTTTCTAGAAAAATTGATCAGTCATCCGCATTTCAGTGACTTGTCTTTTTTCCTTTTTTAAAGGATGTTATTTATTTATTTTTAGAGAGGGGAAGGGAGGTAGAAAGAGAGGGAGAGAAACATCAGTGTGCGGTTGCCTCTCGCACTCCCTCTGCTGTGGACCTGGCCCACAGCCCAGGCCTGTGCCCTGACTGGGAATTGAACTGGCGACGCTTTGGTTCGCAGGCCGGCACTCAGTCCACTGAGCTGCACCAGCCGGGGCTTAGTAACTTGCCTTTTGTATGAGAAGCTGAGTTCAGTCCTGGCACAGGACGGACACAAAAAGCCTCCTGCCCTTAGCTGCTCTCCCTGCAGCAGCTGTCACCGGGGATCGTGCTAGCACTGGGGCCCCGGGGGCAGGCCAGGCCGGGGCTCGCCCTCCCCCAGACTCAGTGGGACAGACAGCGAGTGGGAGGGAGGCAGCCAGTGCGGTGAAGGACGGGGGAGGTACAGTTAAGGATAAAGTTACTTTGAGTAGCAGTAGTTTCTGAAAGATCATCCTTTTCCTAAGTTGTAAAAGTTGAAGTGTGGCAAGAATGTAATCTTTGGAATTTTTCATTTAGAAATTAGACTTGGGTGATAAGTTCCCCTCTGTCACAGTTGCACGTAGCACTTTAATGAACATGTCTCACTCTGTGGGGTGGGTTCCTGGGATGTCTGCACCAGTGCCAGGGTTTCCGGGGCGTGGACTCGCCGTGCCCTCTGCCCCGCTCCTCCCCGGCCCGGCGGGCTTCCCAGGAGGCCGCCTGCTCTCCATGCCTGTCATTCTGATCAGCACCCTGGCGCGTCTGTGCTCCCTTTCCTTCTGCTGAGTCCTTGTCACCCTTCCGGAGTCCCAGTCGCCCTGACTCGCAGGACTCCCCGTCCACTAAAGGATGTCTGCCAGGTCTTTAAAAAGTGTTTGGGTTTTACATTTTTAAAGTTCATTTCTGTTCATTACGTTTGCTTTCTGACTTGCCTGAATGTTTAATTTTTATGCATTGGACGCTGCCTGTCTTTTTTTTCTTATAGTTTGTCCACAGATTTGAGAGGTGAGGACTTTGTGTTTTGTCGTATGCTTTTACATTTAGTTGTTTTAGTTGTCTCTTATTTTAATTCATGTGGAAGGTGAGACTCTGGATTCGACTTATTTTTTCAGAGCAACTGTGCAGGGTTCCAGGATCGCTTCCTGAGACATCCTTCCTTCTCTCCTGCTCTGTGGCCCCATGTGTGCCTTTTATCATCTGGGGTTTTTTTGGTTTGTTTGTTTGTTTTAACGTTCACTGTTTTCTGTTTTACTACTGGGGTCCTATCATTGTTCTTAAAAATTTTTTTTCAGCCATTTTATTTGCCGACTCTTCCAGATATATTTTAAAACCGCTTGATGAATCAAAGACTCCCAAGCCCACAAAAGAGGCGACCTGAGTTCTCTGGATTTCCCTGGGCTTCCCTGGGTTCGTGTTACGCGTCGGCCGCCGTTATTCTGGGAAGCTCGGCCACTTCCTTCCCCCTGAGATGCGTGTGTGCGCCTGCCTGTCAGCCAGGGTTGGCGCGGTTGCTCGCGCTGGTTTTAGCTCCTTGGGAACGGGATCCCCCTGCCCCTCATCATTTCTGGGTGGTGGTGTTGGCATGAGGAGCCTTACTGCTTGTTGTGGTTGTTCCTCAGGCCAGCCCTGTGTCAGCTCTCAGCCCTCTGTTCTGTTGGCATTTTGGGTTTTCTAAGCGGACAGTCGTGCAGTCTGATTTTCATCTCTAATGTCTTGGGATGTGTGCGTCTGAGCTCCCTGGTGAGCTTGTACGGCAGGGTCCGCTTACAGGGTCTTTAGCAGATTTGGCTGTCTGAGATGTGCAAGCTTTATGGTCGTACGGGCTCTTTCCTTCCTTGCCTGCAAGCTGGGCACTGACCTCACATGGATCCCCCCCAGCCAAGCGGGCCTGGCCCTGACACTGGTGCACTGACACGGGTGCGTCCGTGGGAAGGCCCAGCACCCCGGGGCGTGAGGCCCAGGCACGTGGTGCTCAGCTTGAGGGACCAGCCTTCCCTTTACTGGGGTGTGCAGGTGTCAGGTCCGTTCTAGAGCCCACCCAGGACCCGAAAACGTTCTTCATCAGAATATTAACTTTTGCCCATTCTTTTTTTTTTTTTTAAGATTTCATTTATTTGTTTTTAGAGAGACGGGGAAGAAGGAAGAAAGGGAGAGAAACATCAGTGCGTGGCTGCCTTTTGCATGTTGCCTACTGGGGACCTTGCCCACAGCCCAGGCACGTGCCCTGACTGGGTGGGAATGGAACCGGCGACCCTTAGGTTTACCGGCCAGCGCTCAGTCCACTGAGCCACACCAACCAGGCCTTGGCTATTCTTAAACAGTGCATTATAGCAGAACCAATCGCTTCGAGTTAATGAATGCATTTAAATTTCATTTGTTTGATAATCGTGCAGCATTACAAATTAGGTTCGGTACATATTTTCTTTATACAGTTTTTAATCCTTACTTGTGAATATATTTATTGATTTCAGAGAGAGAAGAAGGGGGGAGAGAGAGAGAGAAACATCGATATGAGAAACATTGATCAGTTGCCACCCATGCATGCCCTGATTGGGGATCGAACCCAGAACTTTTTGGTGTATGGGATGATGCTCCAACCAACTGAGCCACTGGTCAGGGCTCATTGTGCAATGGCATGAGAGGAAGATGGGGCTCTGGGACCAGTGAACCTGGATGTTCCCCTGAAAAAACAGCGTAGTTCCTCCCACAGTGACGCTAAGAAGGAGTCCCAGGGAGCAGCTGAGGAAGCCTGGACTGCCCCACCCAGCAAAGGCTGTGTGAGGGCTTTGAGAGCCGGCTCCTTGGTCACCTGTCCTCCACCTCCAATTGAGCATTGACCAGCTGGAGCCCGGCAGGTGGTCGGCAGTGTGACCCGGAACGCGACCTCACCTGCTGAAACGGAGCAATGACATATATGAACCCGGAATTGCACATCGGATTGATTCTAAATGAAATACCAGAAATTGTAGTCTTCTGTGATGTTAAAATTCTTCAGAAATTCTTGAGAATTCTTGAGTGATAAGTGAAGGGATAAAATAGTGTAAATCTTGACTGTAGGGAAAGATAAACATTTTGTAGACCAAACTTGCCTCGTATCTCTGATTTTTAAAAATTCTGTGCCTGTAACTCGCATAATGGCAGGCACCTCTTCCCGTTGTGTGTTTTCCCTGCGAGTGCTCGTGTTTCTGGGAGGCTCCATCTGCAGCCCTGCTGTGGCAGGGTCCCCAGGCCTGGAGGAAAGGGTGGCCGTGACTGTCGATGCCAAGTAGATCAGCTCTGGTTTGTCCTGGTCCCCAAGACGGCCGGAGAAGGCGCACTAAGCTGGGATAGGATGACTTCTTACGATGAGAATGCTTTTCACGAAGGGCCCGTGGCGTCACAGTCCAGCCACGCCTTGTGATGTGGCATTTAGTTCACTTTGGTGGGAGCTTTCTCAGCGGTGGGCAGCGTCCCAGGATAAGCTCCCAGACCGTCCCTAGGCCACAGGGGCAGCGTGTGGGTGTGGAGCAGCCAGTGTAGGCCTGCCGAGTCCCAGCCCAGTGGCAAGAATTGCACTGCAGCTGCGGACCCGCCTGCTGACCTTAAGCCAGCTGCACGGGTCGCTGTGGGCACCGTGGAGTTTACATTGGCAGTAGGTTGGAGTGATGACGTGATGCCTGCCAAGTGGCTGGCTTGTCACAGGCACGCCGTACCGACCTGCTTCATCACTCATCACTTCAGTTTCCTGAGGGCCGCGGTCAGGGCAAGACTGCCCACTGAGCTCGCCTGGCTGTGGATGGTCGCTCCGCAGAATGGTTGCGGAATGGACAGCACCTGCAGCGGGAGAGAAGGGCTCTGCCGAGACCAGGGTGGAGCCAGGCGCCACCTGGTGGCCGTGAGCAGAGTCCTGCGTGCTCACTGTCCCCGGGTGGTCCAGGAACTCTGGGCCCTCCCCCAGACTCTTCTCCCCTTGAGTCCGGCCACTGGACACGCCCTGGGGCCCTGTCATCACTGTTGGGCCAGTCACATGTATCATCTTGCACGGCAGCCGTTTAATGTTTGGAATGCAGGGTTCGTCGGCCGGTGCAGTTCCTTAATTGCCCCGGTGAGTAGGACTCCGGGTCCCGTGCCGCCGGGCCCGGCCGATGAGCTTTCCCCGCAGCTCCCGCCTTGCGGCACTCGAAGGGAAAGCGGTGCGGTGGAGACCACCCAGGCCCTGGCTCCAGCCGTTGTCAGGGGCTGCGGGGCGTGCGTGGGGTTTGCTGTTACTTGCTTTTTCAGGTGGATCAGAGAATTCCTCAAGGAATTTGTCCCCTTATTTTTTAAAACGTGAATTCTGTGTCGCCCCACTGGACGCTGTAGCTCAGGCCGCCTGCAAGCCTGCCCTCTCTCTGTGGCTCACAGGCTGGGCCGTCCTGGGGCACGAGGCCTCCCCGCCTTTGTTTCGCTGGGGCCCCTCACCGAGCTTTGTCTCATTGCTCACACTTTTTTATTGTGAAAGACACAGGAAAGTCGAGAGAGATGGGGATGATTAAGACCCCTGTACTTCTCACCTAGATCCAGGGGTCGTAGCATTTAGTCGTGTTTGCTTCATTGGTAGCTGTGCACTTTATAAGCTATTACAAAGTATGAAAACACCTTAACACCTTACCTCCAACTACTTCCCCCTAAATACCTCAGAATGCAGTCTAAAAAATAAAAAAGACTTGCTCCTCCAGAGCCACAGCATGATCGTCGCGCCTGACAAAGTCCTCGTTACCATCCAACTCTGTACGTCTAAAAACCCAGGCTGGCTTCTGATCGTCTCAAAGAAGTGCTTAGGTTTTTAAAAACCCAGATCCAGTTAAGATTAATACACTGTATTTTTACTGTTATTTTTGCCTCTTTAACTGCTTTGAATTTGGAATAAGGCTCCCACTTTCTCCCCTCCCCCATCAGCATATTGACTTTTGGAGGGATTAGGTGGTTTGTCTTGTAGAATATTCCACCCCTGGATTTGTCTTATTGTCCTCTTGTGGTGTCATTTAACTTATAACACCCCGTACCCCCTCCCTCCACATTCCTGTTAGACCTAAAGGCCCGCTTAGACCCGGACAGGGCGCTGGCCTCCCCCTAAGCCCTGTGCAGGTGCGCCGCGCCCTCCACCTGCCGTCCTGTCGGGGTGCCCTGCGTGTCTTTGCGTCCCACACTTGACGCTAACTAAGGCTGGTCACTGGGCCAGGCAGGTCCCTCGCGTTAGATGCTGGGTATTTGATCACTCTCAACACCTGGGGCCAGCGACTCTGCAGCTGCGGTTGGCACCGAGCACTGGCAGTGTGGCAGGCTGGCTGTGGCTGGCAGTGGGTGATCCGTCCGGTTGGGGAGCTTCGGGGACAGGGACTGATGTAGGCTGGCCCCGGTCAGGCCCCCCGCTCCGCCCCCCGTGTGTGTGATTGCATCAGGCTGTGTGGCAGTGGCCCACGGGGGGCATCAGAGCTCGGGGGCCTTGATGCCCGTGCCTGACCGGCCAGGTTGCTTGGTTACCAGTAGCTCAGGCCGCAGATGGCGCTGGCGGGTCTTTTTGCCAGTTTGTAGTAATTTTAATTTTTTTTATGAGTGTATTATTTCTTGGGGCTATTATTTGGCAAACTGGTTAACCCTCCATCCAGCCTTAAGACCTGGTTGTATTATTAATGAAAGCATAGTCTGTTTCTCCGTTCTTTCTGTTCATGTGACCGTGAAGTTTAGTAAAGCTTGCTCAGGAATAGGACTAGAGCTTCGAAGAGAGAAAACTGTGCAGAGCGGCCCTGGCCTCCATGACCTGGAGAGTCAAGATGGTTCTCCTGCGATGTTCTTAATCGTGCTGGGGGTTTTGTAGAGTATAGAAAATATTGGACACTTTCAAATAAAATAGAACTTAAGATTATTGGGGTGTTTTCTTCTAAAATTGATAGTCTGTAGCTGCCAAGCTGATATTTATTTTTAGATTTGTTTGTTTAGAACTTAATATTTCATATTGATTCCTTGGATGCCCTGTGTAAGATATCATAAATAATAGACCACTTGAATCAGATTGTTCAGTTGGTATCATTTTTAAAGACTGAAAAACATCCCCTCAGACCATCACGTGTTCTTTCTTTTGCTTGCTTCTGTTACACGCAGCAAAGCAGTCCTTCGACAGTTAGTGACCGGCCGAGAGAAACTGCCTCTTTGAATACCTTTGAGACATGATCAGATGTGTTTTAGGAGAGGGAACATTTTTCTGACTCTGTTTTTGCCTACCAGGTTCTTTCTGGACAGCGGGGTCTTTTAGAGATGGCCGTGTCCCAGCGCAGGGTCCAGCCGCAGTTCAGAATCCGTCCCTCCAGCACCTCCCTGACCCCTTTGCTTTCAACAGGAAAAGTGTTTCTTACACGTTTGGCTTTTTTTTCTAATTGCATAAAAGTGGGGCATAAGTCAGTAATGGGTAAACAAGTGTCTGGGAGCTTCCAGGGCGTCCGGGCCTGAGCACCGTTTCAAAACGCGCTCTTTGCCTCCTGCCTCCCTGAGGTCACCGCCTCCCTGAGGTCACCGCGCCTCTGCAGCTTCTCGGCTCCCAGGCCTGGCAGTCGTGGAAAGCAGTTCTAGAAATGGAGGTGCTGGGCCAGTCTGCTTTGGCTGTGGGGGCCAGGCCTCCGCCTGGGCCGAGTGGACCCTCCCGTCCCCACCCCATCCCCGCCCTGTTGGCAGGTGCCTCTGCCCACCCCACCCCCCTTCTGGGGCCCAGAGCCACACCTGGGGACCCTCCTTGGAGCGGGCTCTCAAAGGCCGCCTTTGGTGAGTCCACTGTGAACTGTGGGTCACCAGCTGGGAGCTCTGTGTGAACAAAGCCACCGGCCCGCAGCACACAGCCTTAACCACCCATTTCATACTGTTTTACGCCAGGACCGAAGGGAGCTGACACTAGCGCAGCTACTGCTTCAGATGGTAAGTCAGCCGGCCTGCGGCCGGACAGCCCTGAGCCGGAACCAGCAGTGAAGCCGAGAGGCAAGGGCCGCCCTTTCACCCCTTTCCAGGGGGAGAGGGGCCGCGCCGCTCCCGCCGCCCCCCTCCCCCACCACAGAGTGCCACCTGTGGGCGCTTCCGTCTTGGGTCCCGTCAGAGCCACAGGCCCCCCTCAGAGTCCTGGGCGTGGCCCCTGCCCACTCTCTCCTTTTAAGTAATCGGGGTGGGGGGCATTCTAGTCACTGCCGATCGCACCAGGCTCACCCCCGTTCCCAGAGCTACTTCCGAGGGAGGCAGCGCGGCGAGCCCCCCCGGCGGTGGGGGATGACCCAGAACAGGCTTCAGTCGCTGCCGGGGCGCCCACAGGCCGAGTCGCACCCTGCCTTGTTCCGTGCTGGGAGGGGACTTTCAGTCAGCTCAAAATGCCGTCACGACTTTGATTTTTCTTTCACCTGCGTGTTCTTTCAGTGTCTCAGGTTGCACCTGATTAGTGCCTGCTTTTGGCATAGTTTTCTCAGCATTTTTTAAAAAGTTGTGGCAAAACACACTTTCAGTACTTGCCTTCTGAGGCCTGGAGCTCCCAACAGGAGGGCCTCCTCGTGTGTCGTGCCTGAGAACCGGGGCTGCGCGGGGTGGCCGCTGGGCCGGCCTGGGGATGCCGGGGCGGGCGGCGGCGGTGGGGCAGGGGAGGCTGGTATTTGTCCATTCGCTCAGACAGGAGACGCGTGTCGAAGGCCGGGAGTGCCGGGCCCTACGGTAGCGCGCGCGATTGTGCGCGGGAGTCAGGCTGGGGGCGGCAGTGCTCGCCGAGCACGGGGGAGCGTGGGGTGGAAGGGCCTTTGCCACAGCTGATCGGGGACAGCCACCGGGCCCGGGGAGGCAGACCGGCCGGCTGCCTGGAGCTTTGGGAGCGCAGAGGGGCCAGCGGGGGGCAGGAGCACTGTGGCCGTGACTGGAGTTTAGCAGCAGGGAGCCATGGTGTTTTCAAGAGCGGCTTTGTCACGTTGAGATCGGGGGACTTGGGGAGGCTTGGCCAGTAGTCAGGCAGAGAGAGTGACCTGGACTGGGGACCGACGGGCAGAGGAGGACCAGGCGGGCTCTACAGGTGCCCAGACGTCTGGGGTAGACGCAGCCTCGCGCTCCGAGGAGACGGCTGGACCACAGGGACATTTAGGTGGGGTGGAGCCCAGCTGTGGTGCTGTCCCTGGGACGGGAGGACAGCGCGGGCCGAAGAGAGGGGACGGGCCTGCCACGGCCCAGCCCTGGCCCTGGGCTGGGGGCGAGGCTGAGCCCGTGCGGGTCCAGAGGAGCAGGGCCCGGGGGGAGGCCGCGAGGGAAGGACACGGTGTGGGGGTGCGAGGGGCCGGGGACCCGTCTCTAAGGGTGGGTGCTACCGTGCACCCTCGCCGTCTGGGCATCGGCCACCTGACGCCACCCCCCCCCACCCAGCACCCTGTCCGAGCTCCCCGTGAGCCCACAGTCCGTCCCCAGTGCTGCCAGCGTGAGTTCTGAGGAGAGACGGGGCCTGGAGTCCAGGCCTTGGGTCACACAGTTGCTCTACGCGCTCTCTCTTCCAGCACCTTCCACGAGCTGCCGCCTTACGGGGAGGGCTGCCTGTCACCTGGTCTATTGCTCCCACCCTCTGGCCCAGGCTGGAGCCTAAGCCCCACCTGCCTGTCCCTGTCCTGGGACCAAAACTGCCGTGTACGTGTTTTCACGCCTTGACGCCACCTGGAGCCACACTGCCCAGGCCCCTCCTAGTTGCCACCCCTCAAGCCCCGGGTCCCCCTGGGTGCCAGGCCTGCCCTCTGCTGTGTCGCCGGGTGGGGTCCTGTGGGGCTCACGTGGCTCTCTGCTGCGGTGTCCATAGTGCGGAGTTTGGCATCCTCCTGTCATAAGGCGTCCGGGCGGACGACCACAGGCGTGAGAGCGCCCCTCACCTGCGTTGACGTGTGGGCCTCATGGGGGGACCCAGGGCCCGACTCCCGTGGTGCGTGCCTTTCTGGCTCTTCTGCAAATGTGTTCATGCATTTTAACAGTGTAACATACGAAAGGATGACCCACCTGGGGGCCGAGCCCACGCACCCTTACCGTGCCTCTGCTCAGGTGCCTGTGGCCATCCCCGACGGTGGCCCTTGAGGATCCTGGTGATGAGTGCAAGGGTTGGCCCGTGTGGAAATTAGTTTCTTGTAGTTTAGCTGACGAGTTACGTAAGGTTGGCTCTTTGGTCTCAGGTGGAACCTTCATGGTGCCGGTGGTGCCTTGGCTGCGGCCGCAGCTGCTGGTACCCACATGTCGGGGTCAGCCCCGGGCCCTGGGCTCCGTCAGCGCCCGTCCTGCTTCATCGTCTCTGGCACACCTTCTACAGGCCCCCGTTTCCTGTTTTTATATACTGACATCTTGCTTTTCCACCCGCTGAGAACAAAACAATGACAGGAGGAAATGAGAAAAGCAGCTCCGAGGACGGGGCCACTTTCCCCTGGCAGACGCCCCGCATTACTTACTGGGTAGTTCTCTCCAGGCCTGTTCTGCTCAGGTCGTAGGCTGAGGCGTGGCACAAATGGGCATCTTCCACGCGCTCCTTGTGTTTTCCAGGCAACTCCCCGAGCGATGTAGGCAAGGAGCGGCCGCCCGGGCGTGTGCGGCGAGGGGTGTGCTTGCCGGGCCAGCGAGGCACACAGCCACACGCCACTTTGAGATTTAAGTTACACATCCTATGTGTCAGAGAATACATTCCAGGTTTTTGCCCCAGAGGATAAAGTGTATTTCCAGGATCCAGATTCTGACGGCTTGTCGCCGTTTCCTGAAGTTCAGAGCCCTTTTCCTTTAGATGGCGGAGTGACTTTAATTGCCTTAGGGGCTGGGACTGGCTGTTCACTGAGTAAGTCTTCGGTCAAAGTGAAGAAGCTTTGTTCAGTTTGTAAGTGTAACGTGGCACACGCCCGAAGGGGAGCGTTTTTAAAACGCAGAAAACCATGAAGAAGAAAATGAAGGGCGCTGATGACTCTGCTCTCACAAGTTCAGTGGCCGCTGCCTGGCAGCCCGTGTGCACACGCGGGGACGAGACCTGGGGCTGGATGCGGTTGTCACGGACACTGACCTGGGAGGTCGGCGCGTGGGTGTTTGACGCGGCCGTGCCTTCCTCTCGGCTGTGTTTCCTTTAAGATAGGTTGCTGGCTTGACTACCCCGCTTTCTGAGTTTTCTTTCTTGAGAAGGTGAACCGCGGTGCAAGGGTGCCTGTTGCGTCATCTTCACCAGATGTGGGCACCTGGCGCCTGCTTTGTCTTCCCCGGAGTGACAGATGAGGGCAGCTCCTTTGTGGGTGCCGACTCCTTCAGTGTGGGTCCGTTGTGTGTGTTCTTTCCTTTGCAAACTGCTCCTGATCGGGCGCCGTCCCTTCAGAAGGAGAAGTGGGACCTGCCGCTCAGGACAAGCCCCAGCCTCAGGACAAGCCCCAGCCGTCCGAGGATTGCGAGGTCGCTGCCGACCCCCCGCCTGACGCCAGGTGCGTGCGTGCCCCCCCCCCCCCCGCCTCGCTGACAGACCCCGCCCTGCCCTCGCGGTTCACGGAGCACCGGAGCTCGGTTCTGAGGAAGCGCTTGTGCGGCGCGGGCAGGAACCGTGTCAGTCTTCCCGCCCGTGGGTGGCAACTGACTACGCGGAGGACATTTTAGAAATTTGGGGGATTTCATAATTATGGCTCAATCGGGTCATGTTTTGATTCCTGAGACTGTTATTTTGGTACCTCGAAATTAGAGGAATGAAGATAGAGGATTAAAAGAGGGGGTGCTGTTTAGGTGCATGGAATGTTCGTAACATTCTGCGCCGCGGAGCAGGCTAGTTGGCACTGAGCCGGCCCGGGCTCTC
>PVJD01007318.1:0-86076 GCA_004026545.1 Mormoops blainvillei | reverse complement strand
ATGCTCTTAGGTGCCAGGCACTATTGTTGGCACTGGGGTAAAGATAACTAAGATATGTTCCATGTACTTGAAGAGATAAAGCATTATAACAGCATCATATAAAGCACCGTAATGAAAGGTTGCAAGGTGCTTTGGGGACCCAGAGGAGGGAGCCAGTGTTGGTGCCTGGGCTGGGAAAGCTTTGCAGAGACGTTGACCTCTGAGGGAGAAGTCACCAGGATGGGAAGAGAATGGCAGGTGCAGAAACCAGAGGCTTGAGTGAACATGGTGGGTTTGCGAAAGAAGATTGGAGAGTCGGGTGTGGCCTTTGCACCGAGTGAGTCCATCTTGACTGCCCTATAAGGTTGTTAGTTCTCCAGGACAGATTCTCGTCTCGTATTTCACACTGGCGTTTCTAGGGAAGTGCGGGCTCATAGAGGAAGCTCACCAAATAGCTGGGGAATTTAGTTTTTCCTAAACTAAACGTAGCCCCAAACTTCAAACACAGGAATAAAATCTTTAACCGTCTTTGGTGGATCCTTCAAGCTGGGTTATTAGTGAACCACCCCCTTGGACTGACCGCAGCATGGTGGGGCAGGGGGGTGGGGGTGAGCTGAAGAAGACAGTGGGATGCCTGGTGGGTCAGGAGGTCAGGAGTGGGTGGCATGAGAAGCGCATTAACTGGGCGATTCTGCAGTCGTGTCAGGAACAGGTTGTACGGCTCTCATTTACCATGTTTCTCACTGGACATGTAAGGTGTGAGGAGGGAGAAAAGGGGCTTGAGGGTTATTCAGGGCTTGCGAGGAACAGCCTTAAGACAGACCGTTTCGCTACAGGTCGCACAGAAGAATCTTGCTGGCTGTGCTGACTCCATTTGGCCTCCTTAGCAGCCTCTGCTTGTCTAACACCCGTGGCACCGGATGGAAGGCCTGCCCCCTCCACCAGTGCCTCCTTCTTTCCCATGTTCCCTTTGTTTTAAACAGCCACACTCCCTCCCCCCAAAAATCTGATGCCCCCAAGCACTTATAACCCATTACCTTCTTTTTGGAGAGGGACACAGAGAAAGTCAATGTTATGTAGCCTAGTGAATTAATGAACCTCCTTCACCGCTGAACGCACAAAACTCCCAATGCCTTCCTTTCAACACCTTGATGTTTATTGCCTAGGTCTGCCCTCTAGGATTTTATTCTGGTGATGTGCCCCCTTTTAAGCATCCTGGGGTCTTCTGTGTCTCCCCTGACTATAAACCACCGGGACAGGGACAATGGTCTCCGCATCAGACTGGGGGCTCTCTGAGGGTGGGAAATGTTTCATTCCTCTGGTGCTCTTTCAGATGCTCAGGGAATAACTGATTGTGTCCCTGTGTCCTAACCACAAAGCTGTTGCCTTATACAAGATGAAGGACCTAGAACCCAATTCTTCTTCAAGTCAGAAGACGCATGGATTTGGGTCCTTGAGATCATGACAGTGAGTAGGGAGAAGGTGTCTGCGTTCAGGCTGGGACTGTCGCCCTTACCTGTGTTGCAAACCTGTTTTCCCACCCAAGGGTAGGGACTAGGGCTATTTCGCATTGCCCTTTGTAGTTCTGGAAAAGGCCTTCTGGCCTGCTGATGTGACAAGCTGCTGGGCAGGGTGCATAGTCCAAGCCATCCCTGCTCCCTGCCCTGTATTGGAGAAGAAGCCATGACTGTTCATTCATTTATTGAGCCCCTACTATGTTCTGGGCATAGGAGATAGAGGAAGGGGTGAGACTCAATGCTGCTATGCAGTGAAATGAGAGCTCGGAGTGCTGAGGGGGACAAGGTTACTCCAGCTTGAGATTGTGACAACAGTGCACATCCTGCACAACCGCTGCTTGAGACTGAGAGTCCTGGAAGGAATCCCACCAAGTTCATTGCGAGGCTGGTGGGACATGCCAGTGTTGAACACAGGACACACACCCAGAAGCTTCGGCCCGGCCAACTAGTCAGCTGTAACATCCAAGTATGGAGAAGGGGTTTTATCCTCTGGGTAGCATGCAATGGGGGCTCTCACTCCAACCCGTGGTCCTCAACCTCTCTGCCAGTGAAGGGTTTTGTACATGGTTGGTGGTTCGGAGAGTCTTGCCTGGCTCCTCCCCCTTGGGAGGCCTTCCCAAGTCCTTCCCAAGTCCTTCCCACTTAAGGCCCTCCATTCCCCTGACTCCTGTTTCTCTGGCTGTAGATATCTGGGGTGATCAAATTACAGGCTCCTCTGCCACATCTTTCCTTACGCAGTGGCACGGGCCTCCGGCGCATGGGCAGAGCCAACCCTCAGTTATCCTGTCTAAAGGAAGGGGAGTGGTAATCCAGTATTTAAAGTCCCGAAGGCCCTCCTACCCTCCTAGGGATGTGGAAAGTGCGTTGGACAAGGAAACAGGAGACACAGCTTTTAGTCCTGGCTCTGTTAGTAGCTCACTGTGTGACTCTGGGCAACTTCTTTTCATCCCTGGAAGATGACCTAATGTTACTGCCCACATTCTGCATGAAGGACATTCATTTCCACGTTGGTATTGGGGTGACTTCCATGGTCTTTAAATGGAATGGTTCAAACCCTTAGGAAAAAATCTCGGGGGAAAATACAGGACTTCCCTATCTTTATTCCTAAAAGGCTATGTTGGAAGGAGTAGGTGATCTGTTAGGAAAGTGAGAGAGGTGTCCAGAAGTCTGCAGCTCCCGGGGAAGAGGTCAGGCATTAGCAAAGGCATACTGGAGCTCAGGATCTCTGACCGGCTAGGATGCCCTCCGCCCTTCGTCTTGTGTGGGCTGGCTTGAGCTGGGGGTTTGGTTTTTTTTTAATCCTTACTTGAGGACATGTTTATCTGTGAGAAGGGATGGAGAGAGAGAGGGAGAGAAACATCGATGTGAGAAAAAAACATTGATTGGTTACCTCTCGTACATACCTAGACCAGGAACCTAACTCACATCCTAAGCATGTGCTCTAACCAGGGATCGAACCCACGACATTTCAGCTTATGGGACAACCCTCCAACCAGCTGAGCCACACTGGCCAGGGCTGGCTTGAGCTTTTGATCATTGCTCCAGGCTGATTCACGGACCTACTTTCATGCCTGTTCATTTACTACACATACCCTTGAACCCATTTGGAGTGTGGCGTTAGCTGATAACCGCTTGGGGCGTTTCCCCTCTGAGGGCGATTTGCACTTATGTACAATTGCTGAAGACAGAAACTATCTTAAGACTAAAGGCACGACTTTCTAATGATTAATGATTAGTGAGGGAGAAGGGGGATGCTCTGGGGTCTGGGAAACCACAAGATTCTCTGTGGCTTCCGCTGGCCCTGAGAGGCAGGGGCAGAGTGTGCCGGGGTGTGTTGGGGGTGGAGAGGGTGCAGCATCAGGGCCATGGCTGTTTCAGGCCTGCATCATCCAAGGGGCCACCTCCCTGTCCCTCAGCTGCTCTCTTCGGCGGGGCCTCGGCCTAATGGTTTGTGGGGAGCCTGTCTGTCAGTCCAGCTGTCTGGCCCGCACCGTCGAGGCTGACAGCAAAGTGCCTGATCACTTTCTCAGGGTGCCCTTGCAGTTCGCTAGAGGCTCTCACCTACCTTCCGTACATTGACCTCTCCTGCCTGGGAGGTCCTGGACCATCTGTCCTCGCTGCTGCCCTGGTGGTAGAGAGAGAAGAGATAGAGAGGAAAGAGAAAGTGCAGTGGAGGGAGGCTGTGTGGGGAGCCAAGAAGGGCAGGGATGGGGCCCAGAGCTGGGGCCTCATAAATGGAGTCATTTTTCAGTTGCTACAAGTTGAGGAAAAGGCGTGGATTGGCTTGCTCACTCCCTGATTCATTCATTGACTCCTTCTGCTTTCTCCTCCATTCTCTCTCTCTTCTGCCCTTCCTTCCACAGACACCTATTGGGCATCTCTTAGGGAAACTGCTGGGCGTTGTGGATGCAGAGGGGATGGCAGACCTGCTAATTGACTGTGGGAGGGTTTCCACCATAGAGACCCCAGCCTTGTGACCCAGCAGGATAGTGTGGTATGCCAAGGACAGCACCATGCCCAGGCCATGGAGGAAAGCTGCCCCTGGGTAGGGCATGTGGTCCGGGAAGGAGAGACAGGGCTCGGAGTCAGGTCAGTGAGGGCAGCCCTGGAGGATGGGGTGAGTCCGTAGGGCACTGGTCTGGACCCTGAGAGCATGGGGGTGAGGGGTGGGGAAGTAGAGGGTGGGTAGAGCTTGGTTGGTTTTCTTTTTCCCTTTCCACCAGAGGGTTTTAGGCAGGTTACTGGCTGCTCAGATTTGTACTTTTAAGGCCCTTGAGGACACAAGGTGGGAAATGGATTGATTAGTTTTTCCAGTTCCAGGCTTTAGGCAGAACGGGATTCATCCCGTTTCTTTCTTTTCCCTGCACCTACCCCCTAGGCATGCACAGACCACCCCTCTGAGGAAACAGCCGGGAAGCCGAGCATGCGGCCGCACCCTTGGCAATGCCAGCCTGGCATGTGTGCCCCTGGCCCGGGCTTCTCCCCCCGCATCCCTGACTTGTTTGAGGCTAGGACAACTCGACCCTCCCCAGGAAGCATAGTGAAGGGAAGGCCTGGACAACACTTACCCATTTTTCCTCCTTGGCTGAATAGAAGGTATCCCTGGGGGAAAGAGAAAGAAGGAATGAGGGTTATGCCACTTCCCGGGCGCTGGGTGCGGTGGAAAGAGCTCATGGCTCTTCGGGGCTCGTTGCCTGTGATAGGTCTTCAGTGGAACTCCAGGTACTCCCCATCGTCCTCGAGTGCCCGAGCCACATGGCTGCTTCTGCTAGGAGGCAGTGTGGAGGAGGGGAAGTCACTGGCACCGGGCACCAGCTGGGCATCCTTGCAGAAGCATTTTGTGTGTGTGTGTGTGTGTGTGACAGCACTTAACCTATCTGAACCTTAGTTTCCCACTCATGGTGAAGACGCTATGGTTGTGAGATTTAGCCACACGTGAGCATAGTAAGTGATGAATAAATATTTCTCTTATGCACCTATCCCCTACTTCTCAAGGGGTATTAGATTTGGAAGAGAACTCCAAAATGGCCCAATCCAAAAGTTATTTTGTTGAGGAGGAAACTAAAGTCAAACGTGTGTGGTCACAAGTTGGTTTTCTCTATTTTTACATGTATATTTTTAATTATAAAAGCAGTCTTTGAATACTTGCCCACTATAAAAAGAATGACGTAAGTAATGCAGAGGCTTGTACAGTAAAAATGAAAGTCCCTCTTTACTCTCTTTCCCTCACCTCCACTTCCTATCCTAGATGTCATCACTATTGACAGTTTGATAATTATCCTTCTAGAACTTTCCCTATGTATGTGTATGTTTGTCATTTTTAAAAAAACAAGTAGCCTCCTGTCAAACACATTGTTATATGACTTGTTTTTTCCACTTAACCAGAATCTTGGAGAGCTTTCTGTACCTTTCCACATATCTACCTCACCCATTTTGATGACCACAAAGGCTATGGATGTGCCTAATATGTTTGACCACTCCCCTACTGATGACTTTTATGTTATTTCCAAATTCTTGCCATTATAGACAAGTTATCAGTAAACACTCTGGAACAACTATCTCAGGGCTCATGTATTTCCACTTGACAGATCCCCTGAAGTGAAACTTGGTCAAAAGGTATGATCATTTCCAAATTCGATGGCCATTGTCAACATGTCCTCCAAATAGGATACAAAAGTACCAGGCCCTTCATGCCCTCACCAACACCACTTAAAACGTGTATATAATGCTGACAATAAGAAAGAGAAAACTACTCTCTGTCCAGACTATTTTATCCTCGGCGCCCCCACCATAGGACATGACCTCCCCCCAACCCGCTCACCCCATCCCCGCACGGGGGATCCCCTCAGGGGACACAGGTTCATTTTAATAATTCTACTTGAAACAAACAGAAGCAGAAAGCTTGGCCTGTGGCTTTGCTCACATCTAGACGCTGATCTGTAGCTCCACGGCCACTCTCCAAATTCATCCACTGCATTGAAGGTAAGGACACCAGCGGGCGCAAAGCATTTGCTCCTACCCTTCATGGTGACTATATTCTCTGTGTGCCAGAGACGGCTCAGGTTTACCTGGCACAATTAACACTCTCCAAAGTGTCCTGGTTTGGAAGATAATTTATATGGACACTCTACCCCACCCCATCACTTGAGCGACCCCTGCTGGCCTGGAGTGATGGACCCTGAGTCCTGGACTTAAAGGGAGGACGCCCCTACTTGGTGTAACAACCCACTCAGAATCCCTCCTCCATGGGCACCCCCCACCCACCCACCTTGGTCACTCACCTCCCACCCGCTTCCCCATCAGCCCAAAGAACTGGCTCACTTTGCCGCTCTTCACCTCCTGAAGCTGGAGCTGAATGCTGGGGATTACATCTTCCTGTAGAAGCAGAGAGTTTGTCAGAGTTAGAGTCAGAGTTGGAGGGAGGCTGGTGTAGAAACAGGGAGGGAGGGCTGGAATTGAGCAATCAATTTCAGTAACAATTGCTCTGTGCCGGCACTGGGCTCTTTTGCATACTTTACAAATACCATGCAGTAATAATAATTAATAGCCAACATTTCCCCTACTATGCTCCTGGCTCTGTTCTAAGCACTGTAATGAATTAATTCCATTTAATCCTCACCAAAACCCCATGGAGTGAGAACTATTATTGTCACCATTTTATAATGAAAGCACCGAGGCACAGAGATTAAATTTCTTGTCCAAGGTCATCAGGTAGGAAATGAGAGATGGCGCCAGAGCTTGAAGCCGAGTCATCTGCCTCGGAGGCTCAAAGACAACAGTCATAATTTCATTTACTCTTCACAGCCACCACGTGAAGTAGCTTTATTCCCACTTTGTAGATGGGGAAACTGAGAGTTATGGAAGTTAAGTGATTTTTCAAGATCATGTAAGACATGGCAAGCCAAGATTTAAACTCAGGAAGTCTGGCTCTAGAGCCTAGGTTCTGCTCCATCTTGAGAAACGTCTCCAACATAGACAAGGAGGAGACAGCTGATGGAGCCAGGGTGGGCACCCAGTAGGCAAGGTAAGACTGCTTCCCCTCCCAACCCCCGCGGTCCCCTCTCTTGCCCTGGCATTCCCCCATTGTCCCAGATTCACCTTGCCCTAGCGCCTAGGCCCCCCATGAGGAACGTGGCATGTGGCCTGGGTGGAGGCCACGACTCTGGGCAAAGACATTTTCATTCTTGAGTGAATGCAGTGGAAGTTCTGGACCAAGGGCTATGGGATTAAAGTTCTCATTCCTCCATCAACCTTGACCAAAGTTCTCTCCCTCTCTGGCCCCTAAGAAATGGGGAGAGAGGTTCACTCGTGGGAGAGTAATAGTAGGTGACACTCATTAGACCTTACTCATGTCTCTGCAAACCCAGTACCTGGAATAGCACCTGGCAGACACAGAAGCTCAGCCCACGTGGGATACAGAGCACTGAAAAAGGAGGCCCTTTCTCTGACAGCCTGGGGAGAGGAAAGGGAGTGGGGTGTCCTTTTCCAGGAAGGCTGGACAGGTGATGGAAAGAGTGAGGAAGCCCCCTGGCTGAGACCTGGGTGGGATCAGGGGCTCCCTCCTCCACCCCCAACTTCCCCAGGGGCAGCGCTGCAGCTCCAGGAGCCAGCAGAGACATGGCCGGGGTGCAGAGGAAGCCCCTGTACCTCTCATAGCTTGTTTCATCCCAACTTTCAGGAGTAGGAGTGGATTTTTTTCTAAGACTTGGATGAATTCAGTCACTTCCAATCTGTCTCCTCCCCAGGATGCCGGTGGCCGGGGCAGCTGTCTCAGGCTGGAGCTGCCTAGCCTGGCCAGGGACCAGAAAACTCTCCTTGGAGATTTGGACCCATTTCTATAAAGCTCATGAAAACCATTTTGCCTTGGTAAAAGGCAGCCATCAAATGCAAGCTGGGGAGAATGACTATAAATTAAATAAGACTCACCTTTCTTCCACCCGCCGGGTTTCTGGGGGGCCCTTAGGAGACACCCTTCCCTTCTACTCTGGAAGGACTCCTGCCCCCTTCGAGCCCTCCCCTTATTCACCCTCTCCAGGGATAACTGCAGGCAGGGAGCCCCGAGAGCTATGGAGGGGATCAGACGCTCTCTGAGAGTGCCTCCGTTCCTTCGGTCACCTCACTCGCACTCATGGTTCCTGCATTCTAAACCCTGTGTCTGGGGAAGCAGAGGGATGTTAAATGAGAGTGAAGGAGAATAAGCGGTAGCCCTGGCTGCAAGGGGAGGGCTTGCAGGTATGCCCGTGTGGCTGCAGAGTGCTCCCCGTCACGGCCTGGCTGCCCCGTGCCTGGGTCAGGTCCTCTGATGTTAGGCGCAGGCTCCGCGAGACTTGAAATGTATTCTGGGGGGACAGGGGCAAGGTCTTCTCTCCTCATTTTACAGGTGAGGAAGCTGATGTTCAGAGAGCAGCAGGGACCTTCCCAAGTTCACATGGAGTCAGTGGAGTAGCTGGGGCTTGAACCGCGGCCTCGCCATCCTACTATCTTCTCAGCTGCAAACACTTCCATGTTCAGACAAACCAAGAAGGAAACCCGCCACGAATGGCTGTTCATTCGAGGGATGTTTCCGTGGCCCCAGTGTCCTCACCATCCTGGGACTAGGAGGAGCCAGACTTGGCCTTGTCCCACTGTCCACCCTGCTGGAAGCTCTCCCTGAGCCTGGTTCCGCTGTCGCTGGTCTGTTCTCTGTCCCCAATCTGATTGGAAGCTCCCCAAGGTCAAGATCTTGGTCACCCCTACCAGACGCAGGTTCTAGGTCTCTAACTTCTGGATTTCTCTCCAGCGACAGCACTCGAGCCCACCTGGTAGAGGAGATTGGCAATTATAACAGTACTAGTCAGGAAATGAGACTTTCTACGTGTGAGACGAAGCAGTGATCCTGCCCCAAGGTGCCCCTTTGAAATTCCCGAAAATGTCTTCTCATACCCAGACACGTAGAGTAAGACCTTGGGCAGGGCGTGCAGTTGTCCTTTTGAAGGTGCATAACCTTAGACAAGCTACTTGAGCTTTCTGCGCCTAAGCTTCCTTCTCTGTGAAATGGTACTTTCCTCATGAAGTTGATAGGAGAATTAAATGGGTCAATGTTTATGAAGCATTTAGGACATATATGTTAAATCTCTCTCTCTCTCTGTCTCCCCCATAGGCATGCACCCCTTTGTAGCTGGTAAGGCCAGGGGCTGTGGCCTTGACACTACCTACAGAAGGGTGTCAGACAACCTGCCTTGCCGTGTGCAGCCTGCTCTCCCGGCAGCCATGGAAGGGACCCTTTCCCCGTCAACCATGGAGCATCCCCTGCCTTTCCCCAAATTTACCTCCAGGGTCATGGTTACCCAAGACCTCGCCTCAGTGCCACCGAGTGCCAGTTTCTTGTCACCTGCCCCAGTGCACGCAGACAGTCCCGTGAGGAAAAGCAGGGTGAGGCAGAGCAGCATGGTGGGTGCTGCTCTGTGCTGGGACCCTCTGGGAGTCCCTCTCAGCCCGAAGACGCTGCCTCCAGCAGGCCCAGTTCTCTCTCTGGCTCCTTCCCTGTAGGCGAGGACTCTACCTGTTCCTTGTCCTACCAGCTACCCCACTTCTTCCTTCAGCTTATTTGACCACAGAGGGACATTTCCTGTGACGCCCCTCCCTCCCTGGCTGGAAAGGCCAATGATATCAGGATGCTTAGAGGAGGGACCAGGCCTCTTCCACCACCACCCCCCAGCACTTGATCCCAGGGCTTAGCATTCTGATGCAACAGCGGCCTCACCTTTGGCTGCATTCCCTCTGGTGGCAGGTGCACAATGGGGAAGTGTGTGAGACCTGGTGCTTCCGGCCTCCTGGTTGGAAGCCTTGGGGACCCTTGTCATCTTGGAAATGGGGAGAGGAACTGTATGGTGCTCTGCTCTCCTATAAGAGAGACCTCTCTCCGTAACGTAGCCAGGATTCCAATTCTTGTCTCCCCATCCCATCACTGAGCCCCACTTCCTCAGGGTTCCCCTCCGTCAACAGTCTCCATGTGTACATAGTAACACAGGTCTTACCCTAAGAGAAAGAACACAGTGCTTAGCAAAACGAGGCTCCTCACAAGTGGGAATCGGGATTTGCCAGGTAAATGGCTTCCTGCTCAACGTTGTCAAAGTGATCTTTCTAAAACTCTCATCTGACCTGTTTCCCCCATCTTACAGACTTCCGATGTCTCCCCATTGCCCTCAGCATAAAGTTAAAGTTCCCTAATATGACATTCGAGGCCCTTCTTCACTTAGCTCCGCCCTGTCTCCCATCCATCCATCCATCCTTCAGTATAGTACAAGGGACCTGAGGTCAGAGAGACCTGAATTCCAGCCCTAGCTCCACCACTAAATAGCTGTGTGACCTTCGGCATATTACTTAGCGCCTCCAAACCTTAGAATTCTCATCTGTAAAATGGAATTAATAATAGCACTCATTTTCAAAGCTGTTTGAGGATGCAATGAGATAATGCATGTGAAGCACTTAGCACAGTGTGTAATGGTAAATATTTAATACCCGTTAACTATTATTACTGTTATAATTATTGACACCGGGTGAGGCTTTTGGCCACAGAAGATGAATAAGCTGCCATCTCTGCCCTACAGCATCTCACAGTGCAGGAGAGGAAGCCCCTGGTAAAGAAGAAACCTCTGATAAGCTGTGTTCCGTTAGTGCTGACATAGGGATGGGAACAAGGGAAGGGCATGTCCCCTTCCCAGTTTGCCGTGCAGCCATTCCCTGCCCCGGGACAGGCTGAGACTTTTCAGGCTTTGTGGTCTTGGCTTTTGGCCTCTGCCTGCACCTCCCTTTCCACCTGGTGAACTCCCACCCATCCTAAAAGTCCAGCTTAATGGTCACCTCCTCAGTAGAGTTTTTCTGTCTCTGTTCCTAACTCCAGCAAGAATTATTTGGCCTCTTTCCTGGGCTTTCTCAAGTCTCTCTCATATATATCTCTTGCAGCTCTGCAAAGTCTGCAGTGAGAGCCTGTGCGTTGTGTCCTGCACAGAAGTGGCTGCTGAGGGAGAGAATGGAGGTGGAACCCAGTCCATACTCTGCTGCAGTCCTCACTCAGTCCTCACTGAGCTGCATGGCCTGGTGCCAGCCTGCACACCCCTGAAAGAAAGTACTTCACTCTGTTTCTCCCAGAGGCGCCAGCTAGGCTGAGGACAGCCCTGCTGGTCTGCTATATGGTATTTGGTTATGCCATGAGCTCTCCGAGAGTGGGTTGTCATAGATGTACACTTGGCATACAGTAGTAGGTCCTTAAGAAATGCCCTGGCTGGTGTGGCTCAGTGGATTGAGTGCCAGCCTGCAAACCAAAGGGTCGCCGGTTTGATCCCCAGTCAGGGCACATGCCCGGGCTGCAGAGCCAGGTCCCGGGTAGAGGACGTGCAAGAAGCAACCATACATTGATGTTTCTCTCCCTCTTTTTCTCCCTCCCTTCCCCTCTCTCTAAAAATAAATAAATTAAATCTTTCAGAAAAAGAAAGAAAGAAAGAAAGAAAGAAAGAAAGAAAGAAAGAAAGAAAGAAAGAAAGAAAGAAAGAAAAGAAAGAAAGATGCCATCACTCTTGAGTCTCGGCCAGTGAAGGCAGAGGTGAGTAAGGGCAAGTGTGGAGGTCCAAGGGAAGACAACCCCACACACACCACCTCCACCCCTTCCAGGAACCTCTTTGGGGGACCCCAAACCCAGTGGCTTCAGAATCCCTGCACTTGCTAAAGTGCAGATTCCCCGGCCTTGCCCTATTCTAATACAGCCATCCCTGCTCCGTGGGTCTGTCTCCACACTCCACGTGGCGGTCACTCAGCCTCCCAGGGAACTTCCAGGGCGCCTAATACCTCACATTCCCCTTTGGGTTTTCCACGGTCCTTCCTTACAGGGAACAGAGTCTTGCTCTCCATCCCCTTCACTTTACAGATGTGGAAACTAAGGCAGGCTGGGCTTGCTTTAGGTTACACTGAGAACTAGTGGCAGACCAGCACCCAGAATCCCAGTGGCTGCTTCCCACCCGCCACTGGGACCTCTGCCCACAAGGGCAAGCGACACAGGGCTGAAGGCAGAGTAACGGCATGAGCCTCTCTGAACGGGTGACGGCTTCACATTCTGCATGTCCAAACTGGGTGACTTAGGACCTAAGGAGTCTCTCTGAACCTGTTTCTCCATTTGCAACTTGGAGCCACCCCTCAGTGGGTGGTCGTAAGGATTTCATAAATTCTCACCCTCCAAGAGCTCGGCACAGGGCATATTCTGCAGTTAATCCTAACTTCATTTTTGTGATTATGAACCCTGGACCTCAGAGCCGGCCTCCGGCCCCGCCAGCGCCAGGAACCATCCCGCGTAGGGACAGGATGTGGTGGGTGCACAGCGGAGAGGTGGCAGGGGCCTTAGGGGCAGAGGAGAGGGAGGCGGGAAGAAGGGAGAGAAAATCCCAAAGATCCGGAAGGCCGGGAGGGACGCAAAGCCCAGGATGGAAACCGCGGCTATTTGCAGCATTGCCCTGGGGCTGCGGTCGGACTGGCGCTCGCAGCCTTGGCGTTGGAGCCCGCCGCCCCTCCCCGTGCCCTTGGCCACCCGGGCACGGCCCTAGCTGGCACGCCCCGCCTCGCCCCGTCCTTGCGGCCCTGCAGGGGAGGCTTGGGGCCCTTGGCTGTCTGCTGGCGGGAGCGGGTCAGGGTGGTGAGATCCCGGGTGGGCTGGGCCAGGGGCAGGCGAGGTCCTTCGAGGCGAGGTGCGCTCCCGGAGGCACTGGGCCCGGCGCGGGCGCGGGGAGCGGTCTGACCGCGGGGTGGGTCGCGGCCGTGGCTTAGCGCCCCTGGGCCCCGGGTGGGCGCTCAGAATTGCTAAAGGCTGAGGTTTGGCTACTATTACGAAGCCGAGAGAAGAAAGGGCGCAGGAGGGAAAGATCTTTTTTAAAAGCTAAGGGAGAACAGAGAAGAGGGAAACACGAGGAGCCGAGGGCGGGATGCGGGCAGGAAGCTGACGTTTCCTGAGCGCCTGCTCTACCCAGAGTAGGTGGGATGATTGGTCCATTTTTCCCGGCCCGCGTGAGGAGGCTGCGAGCCTAGGATGAGGCCAGCCAACTATGAAGTGGCCGAGTCGGGATTCGAGCCTAATCTGCCTCCCACCCGGGTGCTCTTTCCCCTTGACTGAGAAAGGCAAACGGGAGCGAGAGGGGCCCTGCGGGGGGCAGGACGAAGAAAGTAAGGGAGGCGGAATGGGATGCAGAAGGGAGGGGGCGCCAGTGAGAGGTCGCGGCTGCTTGGTAAGGACTTTTGAGGGGAGGGAGCCGAAGTCTGGCCGATGATCTGGTTTCCACTACCCCAGGTGACGCTACAAGGGGCCCTGCTTCAGTCCTGCGCCCTTTCAGCGCCCCCATGTGGAAACTGTTCCTGAAGCCCGATCTCCCCATCCTAGAACTCGGAGTTGGCAGATCCAGGCAGGAGCTGGGTGGCGGACTCGCTGGCTTGTCCCTTGGATAGAGGGGCAGGAGGGGCTGTGCCTTCAGGACGGAGTGCGGGTAGCCTACTTGGGGCGGGCGGCGCGGTCCTCCCTGGAGGGTGGTGGATAAAAGTGGCCCGGAGAGAGTGATTGGCTCAACGGTCTTTTCACCCTGTGCTTGGACCTTTGCAGCTGCAATGGCTTAAGACCTCTGAAAAAGGCAACTGCTCCTCCGTCTTATTGAGGTTTTATTCATGCACTTATTAAGGATTCTGGATTTACTGAGCACCTTACAACATGGGGATTGCCCCAGGACAGTGATGAAAGAAACAGACAAGAATTATAACAGGTTTAACACCGGGGTACAAAGTACCGTGGCAGGGACATTTAAAGAGAAGCAAAGAATCCTATATTTACCCACATTTGAAGGCAGTACACTTTAGACACTTGTCCTACAGAGAGCACTTTGCGTTTGAAAAAGTGGGTCTCTACACCCAGAGTGAACAGAGAGTATACACAGAGCTGTTGCCTGTTCTCTGTGCCCAGAGGTTGTGTGGGCAGATTTCTCCCCAGCAGCCATGACAGATGATTGGGTCGTGCTTTTGGCATTTCCAGACCCTCAGTTATGCCCAGAGTATTTTTGGAAGGGTCTGAAGGTGTCACCCAGTTTCAGAAAGATTATCCGTGTCTTGAGAATGATTCAAAAGAGCCCCTGACCTGGTTTTTGTCATCAGGGCCTCCCCCACCACCAAAGGACACCCTGGCCGGGCCCAGGGCCCTGGGAGCTACCCGCCCTGTCTCCCTTCTCCATCACCTTTCTCCACTGGGCACTGGCACCCACCCACCCACATGCGTCCTTTTGGCACTTAAGCTCCGCAAGGAAAGACTAAATGTGCACGGTTGGGGGTATTTGTCCACAAGGATTTAAGTCGACAGAAGTGAAGCATGGCAGAGTGGCTGAGAGGAAGTCTGGGCTCAAATTCTGACTCCACCACGCGTTTACCAACTGTGCGACCTCAGACTTTCTGCGTTTCGCTTACCTAACCCGGAAGGTAGGGATAGTAATATACTCACTTCAAAAGGCTGTTGAGACTTTTAAACGAGAAAATGCATAAAAGAACTTAGGGCAGCATCTGGCACATTGTAGGCATTTCATAGATGATAGCAATTATTATTGCTCTTTATAATATAATTAAACACTAATGCTCATCCATATTTTACAGAACAGCCCGCTTCAAGAAAGTCCGTTTAGGTGTTCTCTGATATTTTGCTATCAGACTGAGAGTTTCCCAAGGACAGGAAATGGTCTCTCTCTTTAGACTAGGAGCTTCCTGTAAATAAGACTCTTGGACAAGGCTCAGCGCGCTGGCCCTCAAAGGTGGGGTGCAGAAGCTTCGGGCCTGAGGGCCAAGGAAGGCGTGTGAAGCCCCCCTTGCTGGGGCATGTGGGCTCTGGTCCTGCCCCTGACTGAAATGTGGAGGTGCAGCAGTTTCTCTCCTGAGTGCTTTGCTTCTCCCAGGGTCTCCATGCAATCCAGACACCCAGAGTCTGACCCCATCTCTTAGTGCAGGACAAGTTCACGATGAGTCTGCCTTTTCTTCCTGGATTTTGGTTAGCGAGTGCTGGGGAAAAGTGAACAGCTCATTGAAGTATAATTATAAGGCACTATCCTTTATCTAGCTAGTGAAGCTTCCAGACCCCACTGTCTGCAGAATAGTTTGTTTCTCATGTCAGGAGGACTTCGGAGCCAGCCACGCAGAGACAGCTCCCACGGGTTGGGTCACTTGCCTTGCTGGGCTGGGCAAGAGGCTGAGGGTTAGCTCCTGTCCCGCTGTCCCTGACCACGTCTGGGACACCTGAGCTGACAGAGCTCTCAGGGGATGCTGAGTTCAGTGAGACCCTGAGCAGGCTGCCTGGGAAGTGGGGAGAGAAGAGACGAGGCCTGGAATGCCAGGCTGCGGAGGTAGATTTTACCCAGCAGACACTGGGGAGTCACTGGAGATTTTAGAATAAGGGAGTTATGTGAGATTTTTTTTTCCACTTATGGTTTCCCAAATCCTCTTCCCCTCAACAAGGTGACTATGGAGGGGCTGGAAATGGGGAGTAGCTGGAGACAGGGAAGCCTTGTGGGAGGTAATGATGATGGTCTAGAGGTGACATGGTGAGCCTGGGGCCAGGGAGAAGAAGGCTGTCTTTGTGTCACTGCAGAGGGTGTCAGCAGGCCTGAGATCTGGAGGGATGGAGAGAGAGGGGTGTGCTGGGATGATCGAGAGGAAAGAGAGCAGGCTCCGGGAGTGCAGGAAGGGCAGGTAAGGGGACCATTTGGACAATATGACAGTTTGAAAGGTCTGACTGTCCAAGGGGTGGACCAGGAGGTGCTTAAAGCTCAGGGGACAAGGTCGTGGTGCTTCAAGGAGGTCAGTGTGCTGGGGTGATGAAGCAAGGGGAGACCAAGAGAACCCAGGGAAATTGAGAATAAAAGGGCTGAAGATGCATATCTGAGAAGCCTCAATATTTAAGGGGCAGGTGATGGACAAGAGGGTGTGGTGAGAGAGACTGAAGGGAGAAATGAGAGGGATGGGTGCCTTAGGAGAGGGAAGAGGTGCAGACATCAAGGCGGGAGATGCTTATAAGGATTCACAGGTAGAGGAACAAACACATATATTGTAGCGCCTAGAAACATAGCTGGCAGAATACATATGGGCTGTTGGCAGTGGTTACTGCTGACATGAGCGGTACGTAAAGGGAGAATCCCATCATCTGCTCTATGTCCTATATTATGTGAATATTTTACAGTAAGAATATGTGCGCGTATTTCACAATTTTAAACAAGGTAAGGAGGAATCTAAATGTTCTTTAACAGGAGAATGGATAGCTCAGTTGTGAATGGGAATACTACGCAGCAGTGAAAATAATGAATTAGAGGACATGTACCAACGTGGATAAAACTCGTAAAATGTTGAGCAAAAAAAGGCAAGTTGCAATAGAATACCTATAGTGTGATTCCATCTACCTAGAATTTAAAAACATAAAAAACATACTGACATTATAGATGGATATATACACATGTGGCGAACATATAAAATTCTCACGGAATAATTAATTGATAAATTTGGGAGAGAGCTCGTCTATGGGAAGGGTGGGGAGGAGACGCAGGTCACTTCAGCTTCCCCTTTAATAATTTGTTTCTTGGCTGGGTGGTGAACTTTCAGGCTTGCCCGACTATTACCTGTACATTTGTATGTGCCTGTTATAATTAATACATTTGGGGGGGAAAGACTAGAAAAGAAATTTGAAAAACCTTGAGGGAGAGGGGTTTTAAGAAAGAGAAAAGGGTCCCGGCTGGGTCGCTCAGTTGGTTGGAGCATGGTCTCATACACCAAAAGTGTGTGTGTGGTTTTGGTCCTGGTCAGGGCACATACCTAGGTTTCAGGTTCGATTCCTAGTCGGGATGTGTATGGGAGGCAATTGATGGATGTCTTTCTCTCACATCAGTGTTTTTCTCTCTCTCTCTAAAATCAATAAACATATCTCCGGATGAGGATAAAAAATAAAGAGATATAGATAGATAGATACATAGATAGATACATAGATAGACAGACAGAGAGGTAGATGGGTCAGCGGTATGAAATGAGGCAATAAGTCCTGCAGTGCATGAGGGGCTGGGGGCAGAAACTAGGTTTGGACCCACAGCAGGGGGTCTGCTTTCAGTTTTCCTGCTAAGAATCCTGACGAGAGGGCCCTGAACCCCATTATGAGCCAATGGTCCTCCTGGGGATTTACCACTGCGGTCTGGGCTCCCATGGCCTCTGGGACCCGTGACAGGGCACGGAGGGTCTCACCAAAGAGTCAATGGGGTTGTCATTCTGAGAGAGACTCATTTGAGGACCCAAAGGGGTGACAGTGCTGCGGGAGGTGAGGATTGGCCCTGAGGCAGGGAGATGACCATGCTGACTTCGACAGGAGTCAGATAGTCTCTGGCACCCAGGGGCAGGTGGGCGAAGACAGTGTTGAGGCTTGAAGGTTTGAGGAGGCAAAAGCCAAACCCCAGTGCCCAGGCAAGGAGAGTGGGCGATGCCCAGGCTTGGCAGGCAGAAATCAGGCTGAAAGATGCAGTGCCAAGCTGGGGAGAGGGGCTGCCAGGGCTGGAGATCAGAGGAGCGGATGGGGGAGGGCTGGGCACTGTCAGGGCTTGAAGCAGGAGGCTGCCTGGGGCAGGGAGGCAGCGGGGTGAAGCGTGGGGGAGCAGTGAAGGCAGGGGGTGGCCGGGAGGAAGTGGGCAGTGCCAAAGGAGCAATGGGAAAGAGTCAGTGCCAGCTTGGGGCTGGCGGGGGAGGGGGTGGGGCTGCAGGGGAGGAAGCTCTCGCCTTTATTTCCCCAGGTCTCATTCTGTTTTACAACAAAAACAGATGCTTCTGTTGGTAGGTTATAAAACCCGAGCTCCAGGTTCAGAGGGCCCTCTTGGGTCATCTTTTACAGTCCCTTCTTTCTACAGATGGGCACAGTGATGCCCACGGTGGGGGACGGCCGTTTCCAAAGCTACCAGTGAGTCTAGTGACAGGACCTGAACCGAACCGGCCTGCGTGTGCAGGTCTGTGCTACACCTAGGGGAGTAATGTTGAGAGCTGGGGGGTGACGGGGTGCCAAGAGCAGAGGACTCCAGTCTTGGCCAAGGGCGTCAGGGGTCCTGCTAAGGAGACAAGACCAAGCACATCCAAACCCAGCCAGCAGTGGGAGGCCACATGCACCACTGGGAACATATTCTTGGGCAGCGGAGGAGTGGACTACCCATGAGCTGGGGCCTTTGTGGGAAGGGGCCCATGGGAGCTGCCAACTTTGGTGAGGCTCAAATGGGGGGGGTCATTTAAGTCTATTAAGAATTTATGTTCAAATCAAATGTCCCACAGTACTAGAAGAGACTTTGAAAGACAAAAATACGTCATGAAGATGAGATTGTTGTTACAGGTCAAAGGCGCTGACCTTGGCTACTCAGCCATCTGAAGGGTCAGAGGGTGGGTCCTCGGGTCAGCAGATAATCCCAAGGCCTGTGGGTCTGTTGGGGAATGGAGCCGGGGTTTTCTTTGCTTTGCAGGCAGCAGGCCAGGAACATGCACTGTAGGCCAAGGGCAGAGGTCAGTTGGGAAGTGCCCTGGAGGACATTGATCCCCACCTTCAGTAGAGTGGACTGAGGTTCCGGGAGAAGTGGCATAATCTCCAAAGCAATCATTTCTTTCCATGTTTTATATAGTTCCAAGATGTATTTGGGGACTTGAATGTGACTGGAGAAGTGCTTGGCATTCTAGGAGGGCATTGACCTGAACCATGATGCCCCAGGGGGCCAGGAATGAGCCTAGATGGGTGGTCAGGGGAGTGGGTGTGGCTGGGCAGAGACAGAGGGGTGAGCATCTGCCCTGTTGTCCTCTGCTCAGGGGAGGGGCCGGTGGTGGCCCGAACCTGGGGACCCTCCCTACTCCCTGTTTGCCTGGCAGTGCCTGATGCCTTGGAAGGGTGGTCCACTGTGTGGGGGAAGGGCGGGATGTCCAGCAGCTCCCAGGGGCTGCAGGATGGGAGCCATTTAGCCGCTGCAGTCATCTGACCCCCATGACTCAGGCCTGGCCCTGCCCGTGGAGGGCAATGGGCCAGTCTGAGCTCATCATCACCACTGCCTGGAGCAGAAGCGGTAAACAAGTTCACCCTCTGCCTCCTACCGCTGAGAGGAAGCAGGGAAGAAGGTGAGGTGGGGGCCACTAGACACTCCTCCTACCTGGTCTAAGACATCTGCCTAGCAGCTGCATATCATGAGGGTCCACCATGGGGCTGGTGGGGTGTGTGCTGCGGGTGATGAGTGCAGAAGTGTGTTTGCCTTCCCATACGTCCTCAGGGGAGCTATCGGGATAAGTTGGCCAGGGCTCATGGGGACCACTTCACCCCCTCCCTGGAGTCTGGGGGCCAACAGTTGAAGGCTGGGCGTGAGGACTGGGGTGTCCTGTGGAGTCAGCACCTGGTTTGACCTGCTGGATCTCGGCCTCCTGGCCTTCAGGCCTCACAGCTCAGAGCCATGTTCTATGGGGCCCCTATGGCCTCTGGGGACCTCTGAGAGGCTGTAGACAAATGCTTTGGGGCTAGTGAGCCAGCCTATCTGGACCCACAGCAACATGTGAGAGGACCCCATTTTCGGCACCTCCCTTCTTGTTGTGGGCCCCTGGCGCTTTCTCCTCTCCTTCCACCTCACTCTCTCCTCCTCTCCTCTCTCCTTTCTGTCTTTCTCTGTCTCTCTCCTTTCCTTTTAAACCCCTTTCCCAGTCTTTCCTCCCCAACATAGTGGCCGACATTGCTATTTGTAACCACCAGATGGCACCAGTGCATCACGTGTCCCTTCTGTGCTGGTGCTACCCGCCCACCCCACCCCCCCTCACCCTCCCAAAGTCCAGGGTGATTAACCACCCTTAACCCTTCACAACACCCACACCCTGCCCAACACCTTCCTGGGACTTTAAACATTGGAGGGAAACAAGCAGCAAAATTTGGGCAGGGCCAGGAGCTCCCAGCTCCCTGCAGATGCTCTGATATCTCCTCAGGGCAGCACCTCAAAAAAGGGCGTTCGTACACATTACAGCGTTTACTCCTCGACGTCGTGAGGTCTTGGTTAGCATCCGCACTTGATACAGCAAGAGACTGAAAGCCAGAGAAATGAAGTCACTTGCCCAAGGTGGGATCAGGTTCTCTTTTTCCCTTTGGTCTCTCTACGCATCTTCATGCTGTCTCTTCTAACGAGGCTGAAATGTAGAAGAGGCAGCCCCTCTCAGCCCTCTGGGAGCCCCCAGGCTGATGAATAAACACAACCCTGCCTCAGGAGTCAACTGAATGGGGGAGACAGAGGTGCAGTTTATGGGAACCCCTATTGGTGCTGAACCAGAACTGGGTGAAGGTCATCAAGGCAGGCTTCCTGGAGGCGGCAGGGGCCAGGACTAGGGGAAGGTAGACTGAGTGAGGGCAATGCCCCTCGGTGGATGCTCTCAGGCCAGGAGCTGCTCAGTGACCCTCCAGTATAGGGAGTAGAGGGGGTGGTCTGTTGCAGCCCCGGAGGCAGTGGAGGGCACCACTTGGGTTAAGCTCTCCTAATGACCTGTCCCCCTACCTCACCCCACCCCCTCACTCCCTGTCCCACTGGGAGGCCTGCTGTGGGCTAGGGACAGGAGGCCCAGGGTGGGGTCCCTTCCCCAGGGCCTGAGCAGGATCCTGAGCCGGCTGTGGCAGTGCCCAGGAGCCAGAGAGGAGCCGCCGCCCCCCACCCCCTTGGGCCCCTCTGTAATTAGGGCTATTTTTAGGCCCCTCTTCCTTCCTATTTCAGGCCTCTGGACTGGGCCGGAGAGTGGGCTGTCCTGGGGCCGAGGGCTGGAGCCGCTAAACTGGGCCGCAGCGTGGGAGCTGCAGCCACAGCGCAGACCACAGCCTGGGGCGGAGTCCTGGTGGGGGAGGGGAGCGAGGACGTGGCCAGGCCTTGGGTAGGGCCGGTGGGGGCGTGTCTTGGCTCATCTGACCCCTCCTTGGGCCCCTCACTGATCTGCCTCACACTGGCTGGCCTGAGCCCCCAGCCCTGCTGATAGGAGGTGGCTGCATAAGCCTGGGCCAACATCTCTGTTCGTGTCCAAGATTGTGCCACCTCAGCACCTTCAGGACAGTGCTGCCCCACCCCAGGAGGGTGCCCAGAATAGTCATAATAATGTCCAGCATTTATTGGGCGCTTACCGTGTGCCAGGTACTGTCCCAGCATTGTACCTGCACTAATTCACTCACTGTGAACAACACCATGAGGTCAGTGCTGTTTTGTTCCTATTTTACAGATGGAAAAACTGAGGCTCCCAAGGAGCCCACTTTTCATGGGTCAGGCTTGCTCTCATGGGGCCTGCTTTCAGGGCACGTCTTTGATGGGGCCTGGGGAGGGGGTGCTGAGAGACATGGCTTCCTTCTCCATCTACTTCCAGTCTCCACTCCTCGGGTCCCAGTGCTCAGTCAGGCTGGGCTCCCAGGCAGCTGCCTGCCCATGATCTGTCCATCATCTTACGGTCCATGGCCTGTCCTGCAGGCGGAAGGGTGGGTCTTGCCCAGCTGGTTCCAGTTAGGCACAAGAAAGCTGGTGAGGGGTATATTTAGCCCTGGTTTCTGGAGGAGCCAGAGGTCTTTCATCCTTGGAGGCGCTGGCCACAGTGAGACTCAGCTTGCCAACGCTGGGCTCATGGGCTGCAGGACAGACAGGCTTCGGGGTAGGGAGTGGGGTCAGGGAGCAGAAGGGGCAAATGTGACCCTGCTCTTCTCTATGGCTGGAGGGGAAATGGCGATGCCAGCCCAGGCAATTGAGTCCTGACTGCCCCACTCAGGATGTGTCTTTAGGTCTGAGGGCTCTTCCAGGTACGGGAGGCAGGCCTGGGGGAGGCCTGCTGCTGGCCTCCTCTTGCCCAGGCATGGCCTAGGCCCGGCATGCCCATGGCATGGGGCTTATTCTTGGGGCTTGGCCCTGGCCTGGGAGTTCGGGGACCTGTTCTTAGTCAGGAGCCGTGGGCGGGGGGCAGAGTTCAAGGGAAGGAAGGGGGTGGCCTTTCTGTTCTCTTTAAGGAGACTGACATGTCTGGGCATCGACGTTTGGAGAAGGTGGGAGTGTTAGGGGGCAGGTATATCACACAAGAGGAAAAGAAACGGGCTCACGGAGAGGTGACCACGTGGTGCCCAGTGGTGCTCTGTGATGTGCTTGGGTGTGCAGAAGGGGCATATGGCGTTCGGCTTAGCTCCGTGCGCTTCTGGGCGGTGGGCGTTCACTGAGTGCTGTGTGATAGGGCCGGGACCCTGTGCTGCAGCGTGACTGTGTTGTGGGATTCTGATGGTGAGCAGGTGTGAGATGACCCACAGGTGACCGTGGCATTGCTCCATTGTGGGTGACAAGGACAGTGTGTGACCCCACCATGATATTTCTGGGGGGCACCTTGTGAGTATGGTGGTCGATGAGGGTCTAGAGCTGTTCTAAACTGTCCAACTGTGATCTTGCGCGGTTGTGTAATTATCCCCCTGGATGCTGGCCTGTGTGTGTGAGACTGGGAATAAACACATGTGCGGATGCAGAGTTTGGGCTTTGGCTGAATGCGCGTGTGTGTGTACTGTCGTTTTGGGTGTGACCCAGTATGTGAATGTGCAGCCAGGCTCCCAGCCACCCACCACTGCAAAGGAGCCCTGCTCCTGCTGAGGGCTGTGCCCCAGTGCCCTTCCGGGGACCCCCACCCCAAAGCCACAGGCCCTCTGCGCCTGAGGGAGGGAACCCTACAAGTTGTAAGTGCCTGTCTCTCCCCTAATCCTCTCACCCCCACTCCCTCCGACCATCCCCACAGACGGCAGGCTTCTACCTGCCCTGGGGCGGGAGGCAGGGGAGAGAAAGAGGAGCCCGCCCCGCCTGCCCGCCGCCCCTCTGTCGTCTCTGCTCAGACAAAGAGCTCACCCTGGTCTCTGTGGGCGTCTGGGAGACGCTGGAGGGATTAGCTGCCCGCACCGCCCTCTCCCCACCTCATGCCAGCCCACCCGGCTGGCACCAACACCTCTGAGCCCAGGGTCGGTGCCCTCACCACAGACTCTCCAGTCCTCCTGTTTGTGTGCGTGCGTGTGTGTGTGTGTGTGTGTGCGCGCGTACGCGCCTTGCCCACAGCACAGTAGTGAAAGCAGAGGTGCGGCAAGTGGGCCCTGGGGCACACCCCTTCCACTGCTGGCCAGGGCTAGGCCTCCCCTTGGTCATTCCAGCGTGTGCTTGGCAGGCCGACATGCTTGTTGGCACCCCTGTCTTTGAATTCCTCATTTCTGGCCCTGGCACCCCTCCCCCACAGTTGACTGCAGCTCTGACCTTCCAGTCTTTCCTTTTGCATTCCTGGGGGAGGATGAGTCAGGCCAGTGAGCACTGAGAGCAAGGTGGGAGGAAGTGGGCTCCCCTCTGGGGAGGGCTCGGCGCACCGTAGAGAGGGCAGCTATCTGTCTCAGTGCGGGGTCCAAGGAGCTCATGGAGACTTGGCAATGACATTGGGTCTCAGTTGTTCAGTGTGTTTCTGGAGAGCTACCTGTGGCTTCGCGTCCATTAGGGAGCATGGCTAGTAAGGCTACAGTCACTGTCTTATGACTTAGAGACTTTATGACTCGGCCCTTCTTTGTACTGTGCAAAACTAGACATGATTCTCAGAGTTCTTTCACATTTATTCTCATTGGATTTTTCTCAACAGGTGGACAGGTATTGCTATATTTCCTGTTTCCGAGGTGTTGAGATGGAGGCTCTGAGAAGCTGCCCAAAGTCACACAGCTGACGAGAAATAGGTCCAGGATGGAGCCCAGGACTCTACTCCCTAACTGTCAAGAAAGGTCCTTTGCTCCCCTCATGATTCCCTTGGCTGGGCCTCTACCTCCTCAGTACCCATCCCTGCCAGCCCTGAAGTGCCTGCCGTCTTGGGAAACTGTGGAATGGAAACAGGCCAGTGGGAGCTGGGCGAGATGACCTGGCCCCGCCCTGAGTCACACCCCGTCCTTAAGCAACCAGGGCCCCATTCCACAGACAGTTCTTGTAGTCCATCCTGTGCTTTTTGGTGTATGTATGGAAACTCCCTTCTCTTCCTGCCAAATGGGTGGGCATCTGCTTTGTTCTTGAAGATCTCTCCATTTTAATATTTTCTATCAAAATGTTATTCTGCAGGTTTAGTCTCCTCCTGCTGCAGGTGAGGCCTGTCTCCTTTGGTTCAGTCTTGGATGGAGACAGTGAGGCACCAGCCCCATCCCTTCCTTAGGAGTACGCTGCCAGGAAGGAAGCCAGGGTTTCCCATTGACTTGGGAGAGGCCATGGAGGTCAGGGATCTGGCTGTGCCCTCAGTATAAAATGACCACTACATGGAGATGGACATATAGAAGTGAGGGGGTATGTAACTACGTAGAAGAGGGTGAATGCCCAGGTAAGTGGGCGGAGGAGGCATGTGTGGGTTGGTGGGTGAGTGGGTGGATGGATAAGTGAAGAGGTGAGATGTGTGGATGGGTGAGTGGGCAGTGTTTGGATGGATGGATGGATGAATGAGTATTTAGGTAAGTGGATGTATGAGAGAGAGGTTGAATGGATAAATTATAAGGTGGATGGAGGATGGGTGGGTGAATGGATGGATGGATGGATGGGTGGATGGGTGGATGGGTGGGTGAATAGATGGATGTGCGGAAGGATGGATAGATGAAAGGAAGAAAGACTAGGTGGATGAGTGGAAGGGTGGAGATGGGTGGGAGAATGGGTGAATAGGTGTGTGAGTGGATTTGTGGCAGAGATTTGGGGAGAGCTGGAGGAGCCTTTAGAAGACAGGCCATACAAAGGAAATTGTTTGGTCACCTCTCAATTGCCTGGACTGATGGAGAGAAACCATGTAATAGAAGATACTGGCTGGTTGTAATCTGATTTATGTCACACACAGGGGCAGGGTTTGGTTCACACCTATGAAGTCTGAGGGTCAGAGCACTTGCGACATGTCAGTCGTGCACACAGACATGGCCCAGCATGGGTGTCCAGCTCTGACACCTTGATCCATCGCCTTCCCCCTCCCATGCTGGAAAGCATGGCATCCCCTCCGAGACGGGTGCAGAATGCAGACCGAGCGGGTGTGACTCCCTGGAGGGCTCACTCCTTCTACAGGGTCAGGGAAAGTGACCGAATCCTCTGAGGGGCTCGGGCTGTTCCTTCAGCTTCCCTGAATGTTAGTCAACACTGGAGGCACCCGGAATCACAGAGATCAACCTGGCATCTGGCTGGTGCTGACAGTGAATTGACAATGGCCACCCTGCCCTCATAGCAGAGGGCAGATACTGGCGAAAACACTCTGACCTGTTCCTTCAAACGAGAGGGGTAAACAGAAGCAGTGACAGGACACGTGGTTAGATGCCAGTGAGGGAGTTGTACCTGGTGTGGAGAGTGGCCTGTGGAATAGTCTCTCTGTTCCTTCCCAGGTGCTGGGCCTACTCTTGGCTCCAAGATGACTCTTTTGTCCTTCTCTTGAGGAAAATCTCCCCTCCACCCACCCCCAGGACTCTGGGCAGTCTGCTTTCCATGACAATTCTAGAAGTCTTGTGTCTTGAGTGCCTGCTGGGTGCCAAGCACCTCACAGACACCATCACATTTCAGTCTCTATACCCTTTCAAGGTAGGGGGGGAATCTCTCCCATTTTACAGATGAGGAAACTGAGGCTCAGAAAGATTAAAGAATGTATCCAATATTATCCATGTAGGAGGTCATAAAATCAGGATTTCTTGTCAAGTCAGCCTGGCTTTTGTGAGCCACACCACCTTTCATTTCTCAGGAACCGCCCCCCCCACCCGCCCCGCTCCGCCCCGCTCAGTGTCAGGTCCAGCTGGGGAGAATGGGTCCAAGGAGTAGTGGCTAGAAGGACACATCGAAGAGATGTAAGTGAGGCCCTCAGAGAAGGAGAAGAGTCAAGAACAAGGATGTGGGCCCTGGTGGGGCCTGCGAGCATTTCTACTGCTGTTGTGTAGAGGTCCACTGGCCTTTATCTGACATAAGAGGCAGCATGCAGGATGCGGGCGAGACCACCAGAAGGACTTTCTGGCCCAGAGGGGTGTAGATCTCCGCAATGGGCAGAAGAGGGAGGGAGCAAAGACAAGTCCTTTGCAGAACCTGCCCTGTGGTGGTTCCATGCAGCTGACCTGCTACCCTGGGGTAGGGGGTCGTTAGAGGTCATCTTGGGATACCTCCTTGCAGGCAAGGTCCTGGAATCCCCTGCCTGGGTGGGAGTTGCAGGTTTCTGGATCCAAGGACAGGCAAATCAGGACTAGTGCTGGAATGCTGAGGCTGGAGGTATTTGGAGCCCATCTCGGGACCCCAAAAATGGGGCTGGGAGATGCCAGAATGTGTTTTCTGAGACACAAGGAGGTGATAGCTATAGGTACCACGAGGGAAGGCTTCTCTGGTCCCCAAGCTACGTAGTTCCTGAGGCCAGAAGCCTGTCATGTCCCTAGGGATGCCGAAAGGGCAGCGGGGCCAGGGCCTGACCCTGAGTCCCAGGCCCGTGATGAGGTGGCTCAGGCCTCTGGCTGGTCCCAAGCAGCTGGGCGGGTGGAGGAGGGCTGGGGGATGGGGCAGGGTGGGGTGGGGACTAGGAGGTCCAGGTGGGCCTGAGCAGAGGGTGGCCGTTTCTGTGTCTCCCCTTGCCCTGCCGGTCTCCCTCCCCTCCCTTTGATGCCTCTCACCACAGACTTCAAACAGGCTGCCCTCTGCTTCCCCCCCCCACCCCCACCCCCGCCTGCCCGTAATTAGAGCCTCCTAGGCTGCCTCTCGCCCTCACTCCCTTCCCTGCTCTCAGGATCCAGCTCTGGCTCGCCCGCCTGGCCTTTATCTCTCTCTCCCTTTCCCTCTCTCCATCTCTCTCCCCTCTGTTCCTGGTTCTCTAGCTCAGCATCCACCTCTGATGCTCTGTCTGGTCCCCTGGCCTCCCCACACTGCCACTGCCGTCCCTTTCTCTTTTCCTGCTCTCAGTCTGACTGCACTTGACTTTCCTGTCTTTGTGACCATATTTTCTCTCCATCTCTCTCGATCACGCCCAGTCTCTGTCTCGCTCCTTTTCCTTCTGTCGTCTTCTTAATGCGATCTGCAACCCCTCCCCGTGTTGCAGGCTGCCCTTATCTGTGCCCTTTCCACCCAGAACATGGGACTCGGGCCTCCACCCCGTCCCTGGCCCCTGGCTGGGAGCAACAGTCTGCAGACAACAAGCCGGGCCAGCTTCAGGCTGTTGCCCTCCCTGGTGGGTGCCCTCCGGCTCTGGGCACAGCCCCGGTGCCTCCCACTCCTCCACGGACGGACGGCCTTCAGGCCCTTCCCGGGTCTGGTTTTTCTGGCCAGGCTGACCTCCCACTCAGCGGGCCTCCTCTGCGGCCCGGTGGCTGGAGGTGTCTGTCTACTCTCTTTCCCTGGAGGAAGGGGGGCTAGCCAGGAGCCTCTCCATGCCTTGATAGGGGAAAGCAGGGATCAAGGATCCTACACATCCCTGCTCCCCAAGGCAGTGGGGCTCCGGCTGGACCTTGACCCCTACCAGGGCCCTGGCATCTCTAGCAGTGTCTGCCAGTCAGGGGTAGGGGTTTCACCTCAAAGAGAAGAGGCTTGACATTCCCTCCCTCCTCCACCCTCAGGGCCCCTGGTGCCAGTCTCTCTTGGAGAGACTGGCCTTGAGGGGCAAACTTTGGGCAGTGGGTGGTTTGTATGTGAATGGACCCCTAGGGCTGAAGGAGCTGGTTTGAGCCCTACCCCCCACCACCGTGCTGAAGTTCTGACGTGGCTTCCTTGGGCCTGCTCCCAAGGACGCTATGAGGAAGGGCGATAATAGAAAAGACATGACTAACCCCCAGGTTAGACACGATGTTTTCCAGCTGGCAGTGCCCTTCCCTGGTCACGTGGGAGCCTCATGACCTCCATCATGGGCGTGGAATGAGATGACCGCATCCTTTTTACAGATGAGGGCACTGAGGCACAGGTAACCCCAGGCGCTCTCTCGGGGTCCCTCCCAGAGGGGGCGGGTGAACAGGCTGAGCTGGGGGTTCAGGCTCCAGACAGTGGGGGGCAGGCAGGACACATGTCCCTGGTTGGGTCTCATGTCCCTTAGGCCTAGGTGGTTCTAACCAGTTCTAAGTTTTAGGCAAAAAATGGTCCCCACTGCATGGATGGGAATTCTGGAATCAAAGGGCTACAGCAGGGACCCCAATATTAGATATTTCTGGATAGGGCCCAGGGGAGGCCAGGCCTGGGGGATACTCGAGGGATCAGGCTTTTGAGGGGCTGGGGGAGCACCCCCAAGCTGACCAGACCTGGGGCCTGGCAGCCCAAGGATGTGTGATTGCATGGAACTGTGTGTGTGCGTGTGTGAAAGCGTGTATATGGAGTATGAGTGGCTGTGGGGGGTGTGCTATATGCAGGCATGCGCTGCGTGTGCATGTACACTATGCGTGGGAGTGAGGATGCGTGACTGTGTAGACAGGCATGTGAGAACGTGTGGTTATGTGAGTGCACGCGATCTTGAGAGATTGTTCTGAAAGTGCATGAGTGAGAGTGATTGTGTCAGCGTGTGAACCCTGAGTGTGTGACTGAGTGTGTCTGAATCGACTGGAGTCTCTGATGGTGAGAGAATGTCCACACACGTGAATACAGAGCGGGAGGGAGCAAACAGCTGTGAGAATATGTGTGCACACGTGTGCGTGTGAGTGCGCTCATGCACGAGCACGTGCGCAAGCCCAGAGTTTCCTCCCCATCCTTAGGGGCAGCTGTGCCTCAACCCGCCCTCCTCTGTGCCTCCCTCCTATACTCCTCCTGGCCCTCCTTTCTCCCCTCCCTGCTCAGCTGCCTTTTGGGGACCAAGTGTTAGGACCACCCCCAATTCAGGAAGTACTCTGGGACACTCTTTCCTCCCTTTGCTGTCAGAAAGGGGGTCCCCAGAGGCCAGGTGGGGGTGGTTGGTTCAGAGAGAAGGGCACAGTCCAGAGGTAGGAGCGGGAGCGGAGGAACAGCAGCCCCCGGTCTCCTTCTCCGGCGCTGTCCCCAGTGCCCCATGTGGGAATGGGGTTGAGCGAGTGATTTTCCAGCATCCGCGCCCAAGTCCTGGTGCGCGTGACTCTGCCAGGTCAGGAGGAGGCCCCAGGGGCCTGGGCTCTGCTCTGTGGCCTGGGCCTGGCTGGCTCCTGTCTCTCTGGGCCTCAGCTCCTCACCTGTGAAGGCTTCTCCCCTGGTTCTTATATCTGGCTCCCCGGTTCTCACCCTCTCCCCTGCCCCAGGAGCTGCGGCTTGCTTCCCCAGCTCTGCCAACTTGGCAGGGTCTCCAGTCTGAGGTTCTTGGCCGGGGAGAAGCCTGGAGGAGTGAGGGAATTTTTTTTACCTGTAGAAAGTGGGGATTTGGGCTGAGGTTGGTGTGCCTACCCCAGACAGACTTGTCTGAGCGCACCCCTGCTGCAGGGAGGGACGGTCCGCCAGCCACCCTGCCCTGGGGGTGGCCCTCTGAGCAAAACATGTAGTGCTTGCTCTGGGGAGCCCTAATCTGAGGGGGGAGGAGCAGTCCCGGCTGGGGACCCCTCAGCCCTCAGCAGGGGCTGCTGTGGGGGAGCTCAGTTTGGGCGGAGAGATGAGACACAATGAAAACCCAGAGAGCTGGGTCCACACAGCAACATAAGGACAATCCCCAGCCAAACAGAACCACGAGGTCCACAGCTCTTACTGAGGCGGGGCTGAAAGTAGCCACTCAATTCTTTGAATACATGAAAGAAAAGAAAAGAAAAAAAAAACAAAGAAGAAGGAAGCAGGGAGGGAGAGAGGGAAGGAGGGGGGAGGACGGACACCAGAGCTGGAGGGGAGAGATGGAATTGAGCTGCGAGGCCGTGGGCAGCTCCCTGAAGGCTACTGGGATGCAAGGGCCTTTGCCCTGAACTCTGGCATTTATTTGACCATCTCTCTAGGACCCTGGATCTGAGCCCCTGTGAGAGTCCCTGCTTAGTTCTCTCTTTCTGCCTCAGTCTCCCACTTATATTTTGGGGAGACTCTCTCCCCCAAAGCGCTGCACAGGGACTCCTTCCCTGCCCCTCCTTGGAGAGCTTACTCAGATTTTGAGGAGGAAGCAGGGTCTTCGGTGGTATGTGGGGGGTGGGGCTGGGGACCAGCCAGGGGCTCCCACCTTCTCATCATCTGTCTCCCTCCTCCCTACCCCAGGTCCAGGAAATCATGGCCTGCTAGGCTGTCTCCTTCCTGACACTCTCCCAGTCTCCCCAGCACAGGGAGAAGTGCAAAGCAGGGTGGATGACAGTGAGGAGAGCCATCAGATCACTCTTGCATTTGACCCCAGGCCCCAGGTGCTGGACTAGAGGCTGCTGTGGGGGAGTTCAGGAGGATGGAGCCCCTGGGGGTGTCTGGGACCCACCCATTCCCAGCCTCAAAAGCCAGGCTCAGAGAACCCCAGAGGTGAGTGGGTGGGTAGATGGAAATCAGGTTCCAGGCTACTCCCTCTTGGATGGTTTGAGCATCTCGACCTGCTGTGCCTCGCTGTGCCCTGGGCCTTGTCTTAGAATCAAATGGTGTGTTGCGGGGGAGGTCTAGGGAGCAGATCCCCCAACCAGAAGCTGGTTCTCCCCCATTTGTATCCCCACCTGACTGGTTCCAGCTTTAAGAAAGAGGGAGGTGGTGGGTGTGACCAAGGATAGATGATCTAGAATTAAATCCTGATGGTAGATCGGCTTATTCCCTCCTCGGTGGAAGATCAAGGTTCTGGAGGTCTGGGAGTGGGTTGGCCCTCTGCCGAGTGTTGAAAGCTCCATCTGACCCAAACCAGCATGTGCAGCAATTGCTCCAATAGCGACGTTTGCAACTGATTGACACAGTGCACCTCAAATAGGAACTGCTTGAGTTTGTGAGCACTTTACAGTTTATCCATTCACACTCGTGATTCCATTTTGAGACCCCAGCAACCCTGAGGCGCAGGAAGGAATGTAGAGAAGCGTTTCCCCACTTCGTAGGTGAGGAAATGGAAGAGAGCACCTGCGGTTCAGGACCGGTGCCAGGTTCCAGGATCCCAGCCCCTTCTTTCTCACTTTGATTATTTATTACATTCGGGAAATTGGTTTGCTTCTCAGAGCCAGGGGAGCTTCGAGTCCCTCGTGGGGAGGCTGTGTGTTTGGTTTAGACGAGGGGCTGGGGCCGGTGAGGAGTGGATGGGATTGTTTCAGGCCAAGTCCAGGCCTCTCCCGGTCCTAACGGCCATCGGCCCCTCAGTGCTGGGGCCGCAGCAGCCTCTGCACACAAGCTCCTTCTGGGGAAGTCCTGCATGGCAGCTGCCCTCTCTCCTCCAGGGGCAGAGCCTGGCAGCCCTAGTCAGCATCTTGTAGGGTGCACCCTGGCTCTGGGGGCCTACTGGGGGCTGGTGGGAGGCATGGGGTCCTGGCCTGGCTCCAGACAGAGCTGCCCCTCCACGGGTGGATAGGAGATCCGGTGCCATTTTACCCTAGGAGCTGAGTGCCAGTGTGGCCCCCTGCTGGCAGCTGGCCAGGCCACTCCAGAGCACATTTTTCTCTAGACAACCTCCTCCCTGCTCTGACCCTTGGCAAGAGACCACTTCCCTCCACGCCCACCCAACAACTCAGATACCTCAACTCGCCATCTGAGAATGCTCCTTCTATCTCCTTCCTCCCTGCTCCGTATTGAGCTGCTACGAATGCCAGATGCCTACTGGGTACTTTACCCAGGTGATCTCATTGAATCTGCCTGACAGTGGGTATCATTACCCCCCATTTTAGTGCTGAGGGGCTGAGGCCCAGGAAGCCAGAGTGATTTCACAGCACCATGGAAAGTGTATAAGGTGACGATTCCCCCTGCCCTCCTCAAAGGGACCTACAGTTACTTACTTGGGTAACTACGCTGGGAAAAGGAAAATACTGACATTTTGAGGACTAGTTGACATGGACTCTACGTTGACTTTGATAGCTAGGGACTTGAAGTGACGCGGCCTTTCTGTTATATATGGAAGTGAGATAATCAAAGCAATTCTGGCCCAGGCCTGGCTCACAGAGGATAACTGGGTCCACTGACCCGCCCACTGGCCATTTTGATGGTCCCTGCGTGGATCTTTTGAGTGGACATTCTTAGTAGTTGGCAAGCGTTTCACACTGGTTTCTTGGCCTGTGGGGTCAGATCCATCATAGCGGGAAATGGTAAATGGGGGCCTCGGAAATGGCCTCCTCCTTCCCACCAAGATCATATAAATGATCAATTGTATACATCACATCCCAGGGACAGCGACAGAAATACCTGCCAAGACAACTACTTTGGAGGCTTTGGTAAATCCCTCAGCTTACCAGTGTCACACAGCTTGGGACCTGGCAGAGGAGGGATTCAGTCTGTCAGGCTCCAAGGAGGGTACAGGTGGAGGGGGCGCTGCGGAGGGAGCTTGGGGAGGGCTTGGAGTGCCGGCCGAGGAGCCCTAGCTTGAATTTGTAGGTGAATGGTTTTTAAACTGGAAGGCTACATAGCGAGAGCAGAGAGCCAGACTGCCTGGGCCCAACTCCTACCTTGAACACCTAGCTGTGTGACCTTGGGTAAGTTCCCTAACCTCTCTGTGCCTCTTGTGTTAGCATCTGTAAAAAGGGAATGGTAATAGTGCCTACCTCATAGACTTGCTATTAGGATTAAGTGAGTGAATGAGCCTAAGGCACTCTGGGCAAAGAGCAGTGTATGACACACACTAAACATTTTATGTTTGAATTGGTGCTGGTGGCTCTTAACTAGACCCCTCCCTTCCCCCTTTTTAATCTCTACCCCACCATTCCCTCTTTAAGGAATGAGAGATGCTACATTTTGTAACTGAGCCTGTGACCTGCTGTGGGCAGAGCACCCCCACCCTCCACCCTGTGCCCTGCAAGCTGCCTGAAGCCCCTGCCCATCTTTTGTTATATCTGTTAGGTGCCTGGTGGGCAGAATATATATTTGAGTCACGTGGGAAAAGGACAGCAAACTGGAAAAGCCTCAGGTGAAATAGCCTTCCTAACGACTGGATGCAGAAGAGGCCGGAAGGGGACAGCCTCCTTGTCCAGGCTGTGGGGCGAGGGGTGGGGCGGGGCCAGCTTCCAGCGGGAGGGCAGGAGTAACTGGGCTGAGGAGGGAGGGGTAGGCTAGGGAGAGGCGGGGTCCAGGGGGGCAGTGGAATGAGGGGGCAGGTGGGAGGGGACTGAAACCCCCCCAGGGCGGGGAGGTTGAGGGCAGGCCTGCAGGCGGAGGAGGCCTGGCAGACAGAAAGGTAGAGACAGTGCCACAATTCAGGTGGGGAGATGAAAGTGTCTGGAGAGGCTCCCGCGCCACCTGTCGTGTCCCCTAATCCCTGATGGCTCCTCCAGGGGCTGGGGCCTTCTCCCCAGAGCTCCGTGGCTCCCTAACCTGCCCCCTCTCACCTCTCGGGAGCATGCGCCACCCACCCCCACTGGAGCCAGGAATGGAGCTGTGGGCAAGGGGCAGACGGAGCCCACAGATCAAGGGCCTGGGCTGCCGGGTGAGCCGGGCTGGAGGGGTGAACCAAGGCCTGAGAAACACATGGCCATTCCTGATGGTGGGCAGGGGTGGGGGCTGTGGGGGCTGACCTCCTCAGCTGCAGCAAAAGGGGGCTGCCCGTGGGTGGAAATTCATCGAAAAGTAACCGAGTCCTGCTCCTCCCACTCCTTTCCTCTCCCTCCCCTTCCTCCTCTCCCCTTGCCTTTTATTCTGTTTCTAGCACTGAGCACTGGCCTGACATGCAGTAGGAAGTCAATAGTTATTTGAATTCATAAGCGGAGCTAAGAATGAATTCTGTGGTTTCTGTTAATGACCCACTGCAGGACCCTGTTCCTCGGCAGGAATGGGGATGGGGTCGGCGATGGCGGGGAGAGGGTGACAAGACAAGATGTTGTTGGTGGGGGACTCCAGTTCAAGACCCAGTGAGGCCCTGGCTGGTGTGGCTCAGTTGGCTGGGCATCGGCCTGCAGAGCGAAAGGTCGCCGGTTGATTCCTGGTCAGGGCATGTGCCTGGGTTGTGTGTCGGTCCCCGGTCCATCTGTCAGTTGGGGTGCCAGTCGGTTGAGGGTGTATGAGAGGCAGCCAATTGATGTTTCCCTCTCACGTCGACATTTCTCTCCTCTTTTCCCCTCCCTTTCCCTCTTTCCAAAATAAATTAAAAAAAAAAAAAAGACCCCGTGAGGATGAGCCACTTGTCAGGGCTGTAAAATTGTGGGCTGATGACCAGTTATATTTTTTCACACACATTGAAACAGAGAACTACGAACCATTACCGTGCCTAAAATCATCTCCCAGACTGCCAGTAGGAAGTGGTCCCGGATGAACCGTACGCTGCTGCCTGTGTATCAGGCTACCTCTCGCAGTTTGATTCCATCCTAGTCTTAGCCCATGCCCTCCTCCTGCGACCACCGCCACAACGTTCCTGTCAACCTCATTGTCACCACGGCTTTGTCGGAGCTCCTCTGCCATGAGATGGCAGGGCTTCTTGTACCCCATGCTTGCTGTTGGAAATGACCCTGCTCTGTGGGAGGGCTCTGTCCCCAGAGAGGCACGGATGCGGGTGGGACAGCTGTGCTGGGTCTTTCCCGGGAGCATCTACCCCAGAATCCCAGAGATGCCATGCTCTACCCCAACCGTCGGCCTTTCCTGAGCTGGGAGACAAGGGAGCCCTGGAATGGAGAATGGGAACGGGGTAGCTCCGAGGCCTGGGCACGTCACCTTCCATTTGCCCTCCAGTCTCCTCCTATATGATGTCTTCAGGACTTTAATTTGCCTGTCATTTGAGGTTAACCGCCTCCCTTAATAAGGCTGGGGGTGAACGGGGCAGGTGGGACGAGAACCCCCTGAAGGGGCGGAGGGTGTGATGGCTTTTCTTGGAGGCCCCTGGGTGGGTATGTGTGTGGGGTGGCGACTGCCAGCACAGCGCCTTGTCCTTCCAGGTTAGACCCATGGGAGAACATCATGATTCTCATGGGGTGGGGTAGGGGAGGAGGCCTCCTAACCCAGTCCCCTCTACCTCCTGGAAGCTCTGTTCAGCCAAGGTTGCAAGATAGCAAACTGGAATGACAGCAGGAAGGTTCAAGGGCAGACCCCAGGGAAGACTTCCCACCAGACCCCTGGCGGTCGAGGGGCTGATGGAAGATTCTGAGGGCGTGGAGATTACCTGGGTGGGAATCCAGAGGACCAGTCATGCGGTGGGTCCTCAGACTCTGCTGTGAGTTCAGGTGAGGATCAGAGTCTGAGAGAGACAGCCGGGCTGCCTTCTCAACCTGCAGCCAACCAGATGTATGCAGCCCAGTACGGGAGAGTCGGTCTCCACATTCAAGTCTACATGGCCAGGTGTGTGTGTGTGTGTGTGAGTGTGTCTGAGAGAGGAGGGAGCTGCCTCCTCCATCAGACTAGGGGCTCCCATGGCAGCACTGGGTCTCTTGCATAAACTGGGGGCTCCAGGAGGGCCTCAGTACTCTGTTCCTGCCTACAGAGGGCCCCAGGCCCCGATGCACACTCCTACCCTTGGCCTTCTCTGTTTTCTGTCTTCTACCCACTCTCTCTCCCTCTTTCACCCTCTCTCCCTCCCTCGCTCCCTCCCTCCTGCACACATGCACCACCAGGAGGCTCCCTTTGAAGTCTTGCTGAGTCGTGTTGTTCTTATGACAGAGTCAACAGGTACCGCAAAGCCAGGGGCTGGGGCTCTGGTAATGAGGCTCTTCCGGGGGTGGGGGCCTGAGTGGGGCTCCCATCAGATAAGGCAGCCATTTGCTGCTTCCCCATTTGCTATTTTAGTGAGGGACGAAGCTGAGAGACTGGTGGATCCTGACCAGGCTGCCTTCCCATCCTAGCTCTGATGGATTGGGTGGCCATATGACCTCCGGGGTCCCACCAGGTCGTGTGGCCAAGAAAGTCTTTAGACCATTCCTCCCACCTCCAGCTGAAGGCAGGAACCATGGCTGCATCTCTCACTCCATGTAGAATCTTGTCTTGCTGCTAGGCAAAGGATTTGGATCAGATGCCAGGGGGAACTTCCCAGGTCATAGGGGTATATGATGTTAAATGTGCTTGATGGGGCCTGGAGTGGGTGGAGTTAGGGAATGACTCTACTGCTCCAGGCTTTGTAGGGTCACCCCGCTGGTGTGGCACTGGGCAATGTAGGGGTGGATGGGAAGTGGACAGGAGAGGAAAGAAAGAGGCTTAAGCGTCAGCAAAAACAGCCCTGGCTGGTGTGGCTCAGTGGACTGAGTGCGGCCTGTGAACCAAAAGACTGCCGGTTCAATTCTCAGGCAGGGCACACGCCTGTGTTGCGGGCCAGGTCCCCAGTTGGGGGTGTGTAACAGGCAGCTGATTGATGTTTCTCTCCCTTCTCTTTCTCCCTCCCTTTCCCTCTCTCTGAAAATAAATAAAAATAAAATCTGTAAAAAAAAAAAGAGCACAAACAAGATTTGAGGTTCATATCCGTGCAGGGAAAGGAATAGGACTGGTCTTCTTCTGGTTCATTTTCCTCTTCCAGGCATAATTCTTAGGTCACATGAAAGTGCTAGGGGAGAAAGGCCAACAGTGTTCGGCTCAAGCCAGGGTCCTTCCGGTGACGACTGGGAGAAGGGCGCCGTCCAGCTCCTGCACCAACAACCTTAATGGGCAACCTCATTACCCACTCTGTCGGCCCAGCAGGAGGACTCCCAGGCTCCTGCCTCTGGAGCCTGATTCCCTAAATCCTACTATCTCCACTTGCTTACTCTATGGTCTTGGACAAATGGCGGTTTCAGTTTCCCCATCTATAAAGTGAGGATAATAATTATAGTATCTCTATCACTGGGGAAAAAGATGTGATAATTCCTGTAAAGCTCTTAACACAGGGTCTGGAACTCATTGGGCTCTGGTAATTCCTCCAAAGGTCCCTTTCGAATTCTCATTTTCATAGCTCTCCTCCTGGAAGTTCTTTCTGCTGTCTGCCCTCCATCCTACCTCTGACTATGACAGTGTCACCTACCCAGCCTCTGTGAGGAAACAGGATCGATAGGCATGTTGGTCCTTTCTGGCCTCAGTTTCTCCCTTCTTAAAAGTTACCTCCCTAGTTTCCCCCCTTCTCCCCGCCCACCCCTCACCCCCACCAAGCCGGTATGGTGAGATAATGTCTAAGAGATACTTGGAGTTACTTGGAGGAAGAGGCCAGACAGTGAGTGACCAGAGGTGATTATCTGGCGTGACTAAAGCAGTGGTTTCCCTGCCCCCAGCTCAGGCAGAAGGGAGGGGGACATCTGAGGTCACGTTCCAGAAGGATCTTCCCAAGAAGGGCTGGGCCTGGGGAAGCCTAACTTAGGGTGGAGGGAAGGGAAGAAGCCGGAACTCTGTCTCAGGTGTACTTTCACAGAAAAGAAAAGCCACCACCAACAATAACTCACCCTATTTTGGAAGGGCTTCGAGGCAGGGCACCGGCTAAAATGGCCTCCCTAGCCTCTTGGCCCCGTTCTCCCTGGAACAGCCAGGCCGTCTCCACCCCTCCTCTGCCCCTCTGTGGACACTGCTGTGTACACTTGCACTGGGCCCTCTCCCCTCACTTCCACCTCTCAGCCTGGACCCAGCTCCCTCCTGGCATTCCCTTCCCATCCCCCTCTCCTTCCCTGGGGTCCCCACTATGGCAGCCCAGGTCCAGGTGCCCCTAGAGAGGGAGAGCTCCCAAGCAAGTGGGAGACCCAGTCTCCGTCTCTCTCTGCATCTCCTCTGCCTGTCCTGCCCCCAAGAGTCCTGCAGGGCACCAGAGAGCTATCCAATGAGGATGGGGCAGGCCACTGGTCTCTCCTCGGGGCTCCCCCAGCCTCCTTTCCCAAGGAGTCGGCCAGCCTGGGGAAGACATGCAGTTCCCACTCATGCCTCTGGGTGCTGCCCGACAGCTGTGGTTGGTCCCTCCCCTGAAGGGCCCTCCCACCTGGCAGGTACTCACCTTAAGTTGAACCTTCCTCCTGCCCCCCAAAAGCAGCCACCTTCACTTAAAAAAAGAGAGGCAGCCACTAATACTGAATATTTTCACAAACATCATCTCCCTCGATCCTAGTGACTAGTGTTGCTGACTCCCATTTTGCACATGGGGAAACCAAAGCACAGAGAGGCCAAGTGGCTTTGCGGGAGGCAGCCCAGGGCCGCAGGAATCCTGACAGAGCCTCTGGAAGATGAGAATGAGCTGTGGAGCGGAAGTCACCTCCAGTGCCTGGGTGTGGGCAGGGGAAACTCTGACCCGGTCTGGTCTCTCGGTACCATGAAGGGGAGAATGCGAGCGGAGGGCCTGCCTGCCGCAGGGGATGGAGCCCTCAGTGGGTTTCCTGTCCGGCCTCTCCTGTGGTCTCACTGTGAGACCCTGGACAAGGCTCATCTTGACTCACCTCTTATATTAGTTAGACTTCCCATCCACGGGTGTGCCAGAAAAATCTTCAAGGACATTTGGAACAGTTAAGGGCAGCGCTGGGTGAGGGCCCCTCCCCTCCTATGTTCAGTGTCAGGGTCTCTGCTCTCTCCCTGTCACTCAGGGTCCTTCCCAGACCCTCTCCTGCAGCTGTGTGAGAGAGGAAGGGAAGGAGAAGGAGGCCCTGTCCTCACAGGCCTCAGAACGAAGTGGAGGGAGGGAGCCTGAGGGAAGGTCTGGTCTGCAGGGAGTTGCGTCATAGAGGGGGCTTCGTCCTCCTCCCTCTTCCCTCCTTCTGCACTGGATCCCCTGCTCCCTCCCCTCAAACCATACCAAGCATTGTCTGAGCAGGGCTTGCAGGGGGTGGCAGCAATGTTGAGGGTGGGACTGAGAGTGCACCACCTGGTATGAGGCTGTCAGCGTGAGTTTGCTGAGCTGAGAGGCTTTAGGTTTGCATGTGTGTGCACATATGTGTGGATGCTCTACCCCAGCTGGGCTTCTTTACAGGCCTACCACTATCGATTGATTGATTTTAGAGAGAGAGTGGAAGGGAGAAATACTGATGTGTTGTTCCATTTATTTATGTATTCATTGGTTGCTTCTTGCGTATGCCTTGACCGGGGATTGAACCTGCAATGTTGGCATATTGGCACGACCCTCTAATCAACTGAGCTACTCGTCCAGGGCCAGGCCTTGTTCACTGTAGAATCCCAATACTCTATGATGTCCCTCCCCACTCCGCACACTCCACTGAGACACTGGTCTCTGGTCTCCCTTGCACAGGCCGTGTGTGGCTGCCTGAGTTGGGCCTGTTGCATTGCACAGGGATGGCTGAGGCATGGTGTCTCCCACCGCACCAGAGCGCTGGGGCAAAGGGTAGACTCCTTCTTCTCTAAACGCCCTGCCTGGGTCAGAGCAGGTGCTCTGTCAAGAGTCAGTGGAGCTGAGGCTGGTGGAAGCTCTGGGTAGGGAGGGGCGGCCCTTTCCTTGGGGCACCCTCCCAATCTCCTCCTGATTTTAGAAATTACCAAAGTGCTCTATGCTCACAATATAGAATTTATGTATACAATACAGAAGTCTACAGAACACAAAGGGCTCCAGAAGCCCATCCTTCCATCAGGTCACTGTGGTTAATGTTGGTGTGCTTCCTTCCAGACTTTCTGAAGCATTAAAAAAATTTTTTTTCAACATAAATGGGACTTCTCACAAACAGTAATAGAATAAACAATTCTCGACTTGTTTTTGCATCGTTCCCCATCTGTGTAAACGGAGAGATCTCACAGTTAAGGGCAGCGGAGTATCCGCTGTGTGGTCACACTCTAACTTGGTTAACTTTTATCAGAGGCATCTGGGCAGCCTCTGAGTTTACATCCTCACAGGTACTGTGGAACAAAGACGCTTGTCCAAGTACCTTTGTGTGGGGAGGGGCACAGTCTGTAGAACAAACTCCTTGGACACAGAACAGCTGTACCAGCGTGCGTGTGTGTTCAGCCTCCTGACGGATGCCGCCTGAGTGTGTACACATTTGTCACCCTCTAGGGGAGGGTATCCTTGTCTTCCCCATTCAGGAAGTCCTTCCTCAAATCTGACCCAAACCACCTCGGGGGGAAGTTGAGCCGTTCCCTCCCCAAGCGTCTGGGCAGGGTCTTCTTCTTTGGGTGTCTCTCAGCTGGCTGGGTGGTCTGGGGAAGGCTGATCCCTCTCTACAGAATGGCGTGTAGACGCGGCGGGGTCGGGGAGCATCCCTCTCCTCTCCTTATTGGATGTTTCTTGCAGAAAAGGGGAGAAAGATCAAGGAAGTCCTTGAAAGATCAAGGAAATATCAAGGGTAATCAGACTGGCGTGTTCACTGAGAGCTGGGGATCGTGGTCCCAGGAGGTGCCTTCCTGCCTCCCAGGTCCTACTGTCTGGGAAGTTCATCAAAGTCCTCTGAAGACGAGACATTTTAAAGCACTTCCCAAATACACACAAAATCTTGGGACGTGAGCCTGGGGTTGTCTCTTCTACAGTGGGGAACTGGGAGTGGGGGCAGAGCCTGGAGGAGACTCAGGTGCCCTCCTTTCCTTAGCTGCCCCTGGCATTAGCTCCTCCCCCTGCCATGCTGGTCCGGCCAGAAGACTATGTGGAGTCACTTTGTAGTGTGTGTCTGTCTCCACACTCATCTGGCAGCTCAGAATGCCTGGGTCCTCGGGACTAAGACTGTCAAAGGCGTCAGTATTAACCCTTCATGGGTTAACCTCATCCAAGGGGCTGTGGGTTCTCTGCCAAAAACCAGCCAATAGATCCAATCAAAGGCACAACCTTCAGGGCAACCCCCAACTCATTCCTCTTTATTTTTGCACTCTGAGTGCCCGTCCGTACAGCAAACCCTTACTGGCACGCCCAGGTGCTAAGACCCACAGTCTCCTGTGTGCAACGTGAGAGCGTCCAGGAACAGCCAAGGGACCAAGCTCACACGATGTGATAAGTGCTTTGATTGGAGAAGCAGCAGTAGGAGAAATCTACAAGAAGCTCACTCGTGTGCTATTACCTCATTACCCCTAATTGACACTGCTCCTGGCCCTCTAACAAGCCAGGGGAAGTCCCAGGCACAAGGAGCAAACCCTGGGTGATTTCCACTAGGAGCCAGAAGGCTGGATTCTAACTTGGGACTGTCTGAGAGCAAAGCCGTTGCTCCTTGCACCATTCTGCCACAGACAACAGCACTGGCAGTTGGGGAGGGTCAGGCCAAGGATGCTTGGTACATATTTGGTGCAGGGATGAGTGAGCGGACGATTTAATACTCTACCTTGCAACTGTCTAGTCACGCGTGGCTTTCCCTAGAGTCGGCAAGCATTTCTTAATGGTACAGAGTGCGCCTTATCCATATTTGAAGTCCCACTCGGGAACAGAGGAGGGGCCCAGTGAATAAATGAACGAGTGAGTGAATGAATGATGAAGCCATCGACAAGGTCAGCTTTGGTAATGCTTCGTCACGTTCCACGGAGGAACATCTCATCAGGAGGTCAGACTACCGGACCACAGGCCTCTTCCCCTCCAGCACCTTGAGGAAATTCCACTCTCCCCTGGACCGAGCATGGCCCTGAGGAGGCAGAGAGAAGCCTAGCTCGTTCTGAGAGCTGGGGGTGGCAAGGCTGGGCAGGGACGCCTTAAGAGATCATTGTGTCCATCCTCTGGTCTCCATGCCAGGCCTCACCCCTATTTTGCCCCTCAGGCGGGCAAGCAGGACCCCGTCTGAAGTGACCAGCCTCTATCACGGTGCCTGGCTCTTAGCGGGCTTGCAGTAAACGTTAACAGGCGAATATCAAATGAAAGAAACAAAGACGCTGGGGAAGGGTCTTGGTTTCTCAGGCCTCTTGCCACCTGGAAGTTCCCCTCCAATCACGCTGCTCTCCTTGGACCTACAGGAGGCTTGAAGGCTTTGGTCTGCCTGGTCCAAGCCACCCGGACACCAGCCCCTAGGAACTGCTCCCTGGGTAGGTCCCTTGCAGAGATTCCTAAATGTCTCAGAATCACCGATGGGCTTGGGTCTGGGGACCTTGATGGAGAAAGCAGTATAAAATACAGGTTTGTGGGTCTAGTGAGTTCCAATGCGGAGACTGTGGGAATCTGTATTTGAATAAGTGCACCCCTGATTCTGAGGCAAGGGGTGATGTGAGGCTCGCATTTTGAGAAACAAAAGCTCAGTGCCTATCTCACTGAATGCTGGGAAATGGCCTTGAGCAGATAACTGGTCTTTTTCTTTCCCAGAGGGGCTGAGCTTTGTTTCTAGGGAAGAAGATCCCAGAGCCATGGAAATCTCAGGAGCTCGAGCTTGGTCTGGTAGAGCCCACTCCACACTTTCTGAGACCACTCAGCACCACCAGCATCACAACAGGTCCTGGCGGGGGGCGGTGTTGGCGGGGGGAGACGGGGAGGCTCACAGCCCAGAGCGGGGAGAAGAACCCAGATAACAGAGTGAGGATGTTCAAAGGAGAGAGCTGGGCTTGACATGTCCCCTAGGCCAATTTGGGGACTTCAGTTTACCTTTGGCCACTAGGGTTCCTTCTTTGGGTCTACACTAAATCTCTCTTGTTGCAAAGGACACTCTTATAGAGGTCATGCTAAGGGCTGGGCCTTTTCTTAGGTCTAACATAGCCTAAGGGCCCAGAAAGCAGGAGGGATCCATGGGGATAGTGGGGCAGTGTCCCCATCCTGCGTGAACCCCCATAGGGTGAGGAAGGAGGGGATGGTGAAGGGGCAGTCAGTCACATCCTAAGTTGGTACCTCCTGGGCTCTTCCCAGTCTGAGAGTCACTCTCTCCTTTTCTCCGTAGAGACTTCTTCATGCCTCCCTTACAGTCACTCAGTTCTTCTGTTGGGGAAGTTCTTCTTGATATCTAACTTATAAGCAGGACATCTTCCCTCGAAGGCTGGGGAAGGGGAAAATCTGACCCTCTTCTCGCCTTGCTTCTGAAGTCTATTAAGAATGCCCCCACCATCCAGTCGAGCCGCGTTCCTCACTGGCCAGAGAAGCTCCTGGCTCACTTGTTCCTCCTCTCCTGTGCGTCCTCCGCCTTCTCTCCTCCCCTACGCCCCTCCCATTCCTATCCCTTGTGGAATGTAGGGAACCTCCAGTTCCTGCCCACACCCTCTCCTGGAACTCCAGGCTGATGGGGGGGGCGGTGAAGGAGGACCAGTTTTTCCAGCCCTAAGACCAGCCTGCCCCCCACCCCCGCCCCCAGGGGCTCTTCCAAACCCAGCAGGATGGCAACCAGGGCCTCCAAGGAATGCAGCAGATCCAGCTCTTGCTGCCATGAAGAGCCAGGGCATCCCTCCTACCCTCAACCCCCTCCCCTGCTCCTAGAGCCTCTGGAGCCTTTCTGGTCCCACTGCACCGGGCCGGGCCACCCCTCCTTTCCTCCCCCTGCTTGGGGGTCATCCTCCCATTGGCCCACTCTGCTTCGACACAGTTCCTGCTCCATCCTGTGCTCTCTGCTCCTGACCCTACCTTTCGGTCCAGCCGGGTGTCTGCCTCTCAGAGGACTTCTCAGATTGTGGTGTCACTGCTCTCTCCAGACTGTAGGTGCCCCAGACTCAAGGGCGCTGACTATTTCAGTCGCTGCCTATGCTCAGGGCCTGGCACAGTGAGTGTTCAGTAAATAACGCCCACCTGCCTGCCCAACTGCTGAACTAAAAAACACACAGAGATGAATACACCTAGCAGAGGCATGGGCTGGCTGAAAAGCCAGGCTCACTGTGCGGTATGCTGCCATAGCTCACTGCTACCCAGCCTGTTCCTGCCAGCCCAGGGCCGGAAAAGAGCCATAGAGGGGAGCCCTCCCCACTCCTCTGGCCTCTCCACCCCCTTACCTTCTATTGTGTGCGCCCAGCATTAGCCCAGGACCCTCCCCTTCCCCTAACCCAGGATATGCACAGCCATTTCCCTCTGCTCCTTCCCACTGCTTCTGGGAGCTCTCTTCCTCACGAGACCTTCCTGGAACGCAATTGGCTGACACTCGTTGTCTGGAGCCATTTTCTCCCTCAGTGATTTTTCACCATATGCGGCCATGAGCCACGTGCCCCCCCTGACCGTTCCTGCCTCTGCCTGAGAGCTTGGAGTCCCCTCTGGTAGGTGGATAAGTCAGTCTGAATCCTGGAGGTTACCCTGGGGTAAGCTGCAGGTGCGGAGCAGGTGCAGCGCAGGGGCAAACACTGATCCGTGCAAGGCTGGGACCCGCTCGGTTTGCAAGGATCCAGTCCTGTCCACAGCATGTGTGCTTATCCACGTGTAGTCTCCCCTTCTAGAGTAACATTAATACTGACGACGGCGCCTGCCATTTATTGAACACCTACTGTACGCCAGGCTCTGGGCTAAGAACTCCTCATAACAACCTGATATGATGGGTTGTATTATTATTCCCATTTTACAGGCAAGCAAACCGAGGCTATTAGTTTTCTTAGTCGTTATTTTAAGCCCCAGGGCCTAGCATGGTCCTGAGACCTGGTGCTCTATGCAGAGCATGCGGATGTTCACCCGATACTGTCTATGGTCTGGTTAGGGGTAGAGGACTCCCCGCAGAGAGGGGGGCCTAGGCCAACTCTCCCAGTTCCAAGGATTCCATAATCCAAAGGAGGCAGTGCCAGACTGGGTACTGGCCTATCCTCTGCTAGTTTCTTAAGAATTCCAGGAGGAGGAGAAGACAGTCAGCAGGAAAAACCTGTGGCCAAAGCTAGGTGTAGCCTATTGAGGCCCTGGAACCCTACTCTGCCCCAGCCTGGCCAGGGAGCTCTGTGGGTTTGCACGTGGGTGGATGGGTGTGTGGAGGCACCGGGCTGGGAGAACGGATGGGATGAGCTGCCGGGACCTCTCTGTCTCGAATCCTGGATCCTGTGTCTCAGGTCTTTCTCCTGAGGCCCTGAGTAGTCCCTGGTGGGTGGGGCTGCTGTCAGGCCTGTGCTGTGATGTTCTGAGCAGAGGGCGGGGTGCAGCACAAGCCCTGACCTGGTTGGGCAGGTTGGCCCACCCTGAGTGGCACCTGTGACCAGGCGCCATCCCCACCCACCATCCTTTGAAGTCATCCAGCCTGCACTAAAAGGCCCAGCCCCTCTTCTGGGTCACCTCCCTAAAAAGAATTGGGGTCCTCTCAGGAAAAAGCTCCCCTTGCCTGGGGCCAGCTCCCATGTGGGAGGGGGAACAGCAGGTCTGGGCCTGGCTGGAGGAGGTGGCAGCCTCCTTGTATGGTGTCTGCAGGGATTGGCAGGGGCCAAGGCAGAGGGGACTGAGAAGGGGAGGGGATGGGTGAGCAGGAGGGGGCTAATGAAGGGAGAAGGCTTAAAGTGGAGGGAAATTCACTGGGGGGAAGGGATTCTGCCAGTGTTATGGGGACTTGTTGAGGAGACACGCCCCCCCCACTCTAAACTGCCTCTCTAGCAGCCCACGCACGAGTGGATTGGGGTATTTTAGCTCCTGCCATCTTCATTAGCATGCCCCTACCCCAAGCGTTGCACTGCGGCTGGCATTTCCGTCTTACGAAAGGCGTTGGGCACTTGCAGCTTTAACGCAAGCACCTTGAAAACCCCTCCGCCAGCAACTTCATTCAGATCTTCAGCCCTGCTCAGCAGGCCTGTAGCCAAGAGCAGCAGTCCCTGCATCTGTCTGCAGCCGTGAGGGGCTGGATTAGCACAAATAGGCACCCCAAATTCTGGCCCACTTGGCCCATTCAGACCCCTGCCCTATCCGTCTCCAAAACCCATTATCTGTCTTCCCAGCGCAGCCCAGTGGCTCGCGACCCTTCCTTTCCCCGCCCACCGCGCCCGGCTCAGAGCAGACCTCTAATCCGCCAGGAGCCTCCTCGGAAAACCATTAGGCGGCTGAGCCCCAGCCCTGCGGGCCTCTAGCTGCCCTCCCTCCCCTACACCCCGCCCCTGTCGTCTCAGGGCTGATGCTGCGCTAACGCTGCAGTCCTGGGCGCCGAGCTTGCACGGACCCCTCTGTTTTGGCCCCACCGTCTCATTTCTGCTGCAGGCGGAGGTCTACTTAGACTTGGGGCCCTCAGCCTCTTGGACCGCGTCACCCGTCCGCCCCAGACCTGAGACCCTGACGGTGGGGAGGGCAGCAGGAGGGCCTCAGCCCTTATAACCAGGCTTCGGGGTCCTCACCAACTCCCCCCACCCCTGCCTCGTCCCGCCAGATTGGGGGTGGCTGGGGACGCGCAGGCCTCCCGTTCCCGGTGCGGGCGGAGTCGGGGTCGCGGGGCTGGAGGCGGTGGGGCGACAGGGCGTGGTCAGCCCTCGCGGACCGGGCACGTCGCGTCCCGCCCCGCCCCACCGTCGAATCCCAGGCGGGCACCGAACCATAGCCTCCTTGCCCTCTGCTCCCTGATTGCCGCTCTCCTTCCGAGCCCTGAGAATTCTCTTGCTCTTGGAAGCCTGCCGCGAGGGCCGCACCTCTCCTCCATGGTGGCCCACATTACTACCCACCGTGATGGTTCCAGTGTGGCAGAGCCCGGGTTTGTGTTCTGGCCCCAGGCAAGCCACTTGACCTCTCCGAGGCTGTTTGCCCAGCTGTCAATAAATAGGGCTATTAACCCCACCTGCCGGTTAGAGTATTAGAGGAGCTTGGCCCAGTAAGTGTTTGGTCGTCTTATAGTGTAGCCACTGAGGGCAGGGACCTGTCTCTCCCTTCAAACTGGTCAGGGACTGTCACCTTCCAGCTTGTGCCCACACAGTCCTGCTAGGCTGCTGGGAGAGGGGAGAGGACTGAGAGAGACCTACGTGCTTCGTGGGTCATTCTAGACAACAGAAGCAGGTGTTTCCCCTTCTGTCTTCGCTCACCAGCAAAAGAAAAGACAACGTACAGGATAGGACTTTGGGGGCTTCTCTTAGCATGGAGGGCAGGGAGGTGAGGTGACATGTTCTCCCCTTGATAGGACTCAAGACTGGGGGGCTACCAGTGAGAGGCAGCTTAGGAAGGTCTCTTCATCATCCTCCCTCTCTTTATTCAGGACTCCCCTGAAAAGGAAAAACCGCTCCCACTGGTGGGAGTCGTTGTGGTCAGTCTCAGCCTCTGTTGTCACTGATCAGCAGCTTTTGGGGGTGGGTCCCCCCCACATGCCCAGGTGGCCATAGGAGTGACATCTCACTGATTTCTTCCAAAGAGCTCGCTCAGAGATGGGGTGAAGGGTGCTTAAAGAAAATGAAGAACTGGCAGTTGCTGAGTAGGCTGAATTTTTGGAGCAAATACAGTGGCGTAAACCATCTTCTAATCAAGAAGGATGACAGAAACAACAACAGAAATGTTTATTGCATGAAGCAATATATATGTAATTTTGGCTGAATTTTGTTTTCCTCCTCATGAAATTCCAATCTTTTACAGTCAGGCTCCTTGGTGTGTGCTGAAGAATAAAAGTTTCCATGTATTGTTGTTGACCATGTGCCAGGGATGGTGCAAAGCCTTTCACGGGCTTTAGCTGGTTTAGTGTCCACATTTCCACTATTTATTTACTCAGGATTAATTCAGGAAAACATTTATTGAGCATCTACTATGTGCCAGGCGTTAGTCTATGCCAGACTGGGGATACAGTGACAGTAATAAAGTCAGACAAGATCTCTGCCCTCTTGGAGCTTGCATTCTAGTGACAGAGGGAGAAGATAATCACGTGAGGAGACTGACATATAATGTCAGGTAGTAATAAGTACTCCAAAGAAAACTGGAGCTGCGAAAAGGGGCAGAGAGTGGAGGTGGGATGGGCCGTCTGGAGGCGGGGACAGTCGAGCAGAGACTTGAGTGGCATGAGAGAGTCAGCCACTGGAGTATTGGTGGGGGGCACCTAGCAATCGAGGCTCGAGGAGCAGCAAATTTAAAGGCCTTGGCCATGGGCATTTGCTCTGCTTTTGTCAGGCTGGACAGCAAGAAAGCCACTGTCGGGGCAGAGACAGCTCCGGGGAGCTGGGTGGCAGGAGGCTAGATGGGATAGGGGAAGCAGTAGAAGAGAAGTCTATAAGGAAGTTACCATCAGTAAGTCCATTTTACATGGGTAAACTGAGGCATGGTTAAATAATAAGTGTAGACACTGGATATGAACCAGGCCGTCAGCATTTTAGCCCGAATGTTTAATCATAGTGCTCTCCTGCATCCACGTGTGGTCTTCATTCGGCACAGGGACAGTGGCGGGGCTGGGTCACCTCGCCAGGCCTCCATAGGCTCTGCTACTTTAGCTATGTGTGATGAAAAAAGACAAGCAGACTTCCAGTGTCATACTAATGCCCACACTTGAGTTTCGTGTGGCAAGGAACCTGCTTTACCTGCAGCCCTAACGCCTTGCGCAGAACAGGGCACATAACTGCTCAATAAATGTTTGTGAAATGAATAGAAGGATGTTAGTTTGAAGTAAGGAGGCCGACAGTTTCCTTAAGCAGGCAAAGAGTCTTGCTGCGGGGGGGATACTTAGAGACCTAATTTCTACCCATAGGTTTGCAGATGAGGAAACTGAGGCACAGAGTGATGGAAGATGAAGAATGCTGCCGTGCGGGCAGAAGTCGCGGTGTGCCAGGTTCTGTTTTGGTGCTCTTGGTGCTCTCGGTGCTCGGCAGAGTGGGAACTGCCAAAGGCGCTTCTTTGGATTGGCTGGAATTGCGAACAATGCACCTGGAGGGAACCCCAGTGGGGAAAAATCTGAGAAAAGTGGGGCGTATTTGGGAATTAGGGCTGGAGAATTTGGTCTCATACCAAATCGGATTAGCAAGGGAAGGGAAGAAGTGATAGTCCAGTCAGTCCCAAGGAACAGTTACCAGAATTTTCCCCTATACCCCCTGACACCTGTTTGTGCTCTGCACTCCAAACCTCCCCCTCCTTCCTGTCCTCTCAGCCTGAGCTTCTCCAAAAGAGGCACTGATGTGCCCCCAGCCACATGGGGTGTACCAGGGCATGCCCAAAGCCATTGCACATCTTTCTGACGTTTATTTGACCCAAAGGTTTTTTGGGGAAAAAAATAATTTAACTAGAATATGCTTTAGAGCTTGCTTTTCATATTAAAGCAAACTTGGAGATACTATGGATTGGAGTGTGCATGCCCATGAAAGGTGAAACAGAAACCTAAAATAAAAGTATTTATGAGTGAGCTGCTTTGAGTGGTGTTCCCCCCACCCAGCTCCTGCTCTTAAAGGTACCCCAGGGAGAACTTCGAGAAATACTGCTAGCCAAGAGCCGCCATGTTTCCCCTCCCACCATTTGGGACAGGGCCCACTCAAAAATGGGGGCAGGTCAGCCACAGGGAGGGACTGTCTAGAGAGGGCCCGGCAAAGGCCACAGGCCCCATCCTCAGTGACAAGCAGGCAGAGCCTCTCCAGGACAGGAGTCGGGAGGTAGGGAGTGTCGGTTTCTAGGTAAAGGTGTCTGGAGCTCTATTCCTGGCGGCAGAGGAAGGAAAGGGGATGAGTGTGTGTCCACAGGCCCTGGGTGGTGGCAGGTTTTAGCAAGAGGAGGCCTGAGCCACCGGCCCGGGCTGGTCCTGGCACCCAGCACTCCTCCCAAGGTCTGCTGTAGACTCAGTCTGCATGGCACCGCCACCCGGGAGAGACTGGCCCGGGTGCCAGCCAGAGGGCGGTGGGGGAGGAGGTCTGAGAGGAAGGTCCCTGGTTGCGAGCAGAGCAGGGCAGGGACACGGGAAGGATCAGTCCTGGAGATGGGGTGGAGAGGAGGGCAGGCGACACACCCTGAGGCCTGGGTGGGGCAGGTGGGCTCTGAAGAGCTTGTCTGGAGTCTCTCCAGCCTGGGAGAGGATATTTCTGGGAGGAGTTTACTGAGCAAAGGACATTCTGATCCCCTAGGTGGGAGGACTGGGCCTGTAAGGCAATAGGGTTAGGGGAAGAGGAAGGGCCCCGGGGCATCTCCTTCCTAGTCATTTGGAGACAGGGTGGTGCGGGCTGGAGGAGACGGTTGGGGGATGGACAAAGCAGCTTTAGTCTGACACCAGCATCCCCTGGACTCTTACTAAGTACGAGGCACTGTTCTGAGACCTCTACCTGGACTAATTCATGTGATCCTCACAATCACCCCATGAGGCAGGTATTTTCATCACTTCCCATTTTACAGACGAGGACACTGAGACATGGAGGAGTTAAGTCCTCGTTCTGTTGGAAATCCAGATGGTGCCCAGAAATCTGTAAGGAAATCAGGCCAAAGGCACAAGTGGAGAGCCCTTCAAATTCATTCATTCATTCACTCAATAGATACTGAGTCAGCTGGCTCCGCGTGCTAGGTGCCGCTGCACAAAAGGCTTACGTGGTCTACTGCAGTCCTCCCAGCGATCCCGTGCCGGCTTTCCCACTTTACTGATGAGGAAACGGAGGCTCTCAGAGGTTACCTAACAGCTTCAACTTACATAATAATAGATCATGGTCGCAGAGCAAGTAGGCAGCAGAACTGGAATTCATACCCAAGTCAGTGTGGCTCTTTGGGTCAAAGGAGGAGTTCTTGTTCTTAGGGAAGGGAAGCCCACAAATCAACTGGGAACTGTGCAAGAAAATAAAAGGTAGAGGGTATTTCTGAACGAAGCCAAGGTCCTGCCTTCCTTCCCATTTATGCTCAGCTCTCTGGAAGCCAGGTCTATAACCCCACCAGGAGGAGGCGCTCTGCTTAGCTAGGAAAAACTAAGGAGGCAGGTGAGGTAGGGAGGAGCAGGAACTATTCAGAAACAAAATCTAGCTGTTGATGGAGCAGGATGGGTCTGTTCAGCACCTTGCTCCCTCTTCCCTGTGCCCTTTCTCTCCCAGGGGCCCTGACTTCGCCTGCGGGGTTTGACTGTCTCTGTCATCTTGGTCCATCTGCGGAGCCTCCTGCTTCCAGTTCAGTCCTGTTCCTCCCTCCTGGAGCAGGATCAGGCCATACCTGGTCCCACAGGTTATCTCATCAGGTGACTTCCCAGCCTTCGTAGAAACTGGTGGCCCATCTCCCCCTGCAGGGCTGACCCCACCCCACTCTGGTTTCCTGGAGTGGAATTTCCCCCCAAGGGAATAGTACTGATTACACCAGGATTGGGCTGTGGAAAGGTTTGGGACTTTGGGTGAAAGCTGACCTGGGGAAGTTCTTAAGGGCCATCCCCCAGGGGCAGGAATGGCTTAGGTCTGAGGCGGTGGGAGCAAACGTAGAAAGCTGGCATGAGGGGGAGAGGTCTTCTCTTTCCCAGAGAAGCCAGACTGGGGCACCTGAAGTCCTTCACCTTCTGCCCAGCCCTCAGGAATTAAGTAAGGGCCTGCCTTGGGCCCTGGCATTAATAGCCCTGTCCTAGCCCTCTTCCAGCCAGACACCCCCCTCTCCAAGAATGAATATTCCGTGAGGCTAAGGGGGATATGGCATAATCCCCTTTCTAGACCCCAGACCCCCAGAACTCCCTGCCCAAATGGCTCCGAGCCTGTGTTAGGGTCTAACAGGCTTTCACTTTTACTTCATCATCCCAGATTGGGCGCACTGAAACCTTGAGGTCCCAGGGTGGCTGCTTGAGTGCAGGGTGAGGTGGGGGACCTGGGGGGCAATGGACCTTGGATGGCGGGCCAGGACATCCAAGCCCATGTGCCTGTGCTCCCTTTCCTTGTGCAGGACGGAAATGAGAGCAGCCCAGAGGCCAGGGCCTGCACTTAGCTCCTGCCTTGGCTGATCCCCTCATCAGCACTCCTGCCTGCCTCCTGGACTCCTGGAAGTACATGCGCATCTCCTTATCGCCTTCCGCTCTGCCCTGGAGAAAGAACAGACCCAATGAAGTGGAAGGTGAGGAGATTCTCGAAATCCCCTGGCAGTCCTCCTATTGCAGTTCTACCTTCAGTGCACGTTTTTTTGTTTTTGGGGTGTTTTTTTTTTTCACAGTATGCACATCCAGGGGTCAGCTTGGCTCCGTGCTGGAGAGAGGGGGCGAGGGCTGTCTTTTGCCTCTCCTTACCAGTGTGCTCAGAGTCTGTGGCCCTAATGGGACCTGCTAAACTCTGCTGCCTCTAAGAGATGACATCATCTTGTCTTAAATGATCCCCTAGCCTCTTCCAAGACCCCTCCCTCCCTGATCTTTCCACGAATGTCCCCAGTACCCGTCTAGGCCAGCCGTTTCCAAGGAAGCAGATGCCCTAGACACGTTCTCTTCCTCACCCCCGTCCCCAGGGTTGTTAAGCTATGTGGCCCTCAGCACCCAGGGCTCGGGGGCTGGCAGAGACGGAAGGGAGGCAAGCCCAAGGCAACGCCTGAGCTCCTACAAGGAGGGAGTGTGTGTGAATCTGGCCTCACCCCCTTTCGCCCAGGCGGCTGTCAGCTGGCCAGCCCCATCCCTAGAGCAAAAGTGCTTCCATGCGGGAGGGAGGGAAGCCTGCTTGGTGAGAGAAAGATGAAGCTGGTCCCCCCGCGTGTCAGTGAACAAATTGGGCCAATTTGGTGTGATTAGTGAAGAATTCACATCTGGCCAGCAGAGCCCCCCCCCCGGCCCAGCCCAGCCTGGCTCCTGCTCCCCATTAGAAGCTATTTTCTCTGACGGCTCCATTTGTCTCTGTAGTGGGGGATTTGACAGCTCCCTGGCCAGCCTGGGGGGCCTGGCTCTGAGTGAGAGGCCCAAGGCCAGGCAGCTTGCCCACCCCCTTGACCCGATGCCACGAGGGTGCCCAGACACCTGTATGCTCCATCTCTCTACTGTGTGTGTGGGTCCATAGCTGGGTGGGGCCCGGGGAGTAGCATTCTATAAGCTTCCCCACCAGGTCTCCTTTGAACCTGGAGTTCTCATCTTGCACGATGATGGTTATGCGTGGAGATTAACAGAGGCTTGTGTGTGGGAGTGGTGGGGGGAGAGGCAGGGGTCTGGTGTTTCCTAAAAGAAAACAGCTAGGCATGCGAAAGGGGGGCCTGCCCCCACTTACTTCACCCCTTCACTCCCCTCCCAGAGACCCACTGCTGCAGCTACCCCAGGAATGCCTGTGGATGGCTGTTGCACAGCTGGAAGGCTCAGCCCCAGAAGTGGCTTCAAGGTAGTGCCATTGGGGGGTGTGGCCTTCAAAGCCTTGGGTCTTCCTCCCCCAGGAGTGACCCCAGGTTGCCTGTGTCAAAGGCAATTTGGGGCTATTTAAAAGAGCCTGACCTAGAGGTTACCTGGGCAAATCTCTTCCCTGGGGAATTACCACCAGATGGCAACCTGGGGCTTGTCTCCTGGAAGGTTCTCCCCCAGCCGCCCAGGAGCACCGGGGCTCTGCTGTTGCCCGAGGTGTGTGAATGGGAGCAGAGGTCCAGGACCTTAGCCCTTGGATGATAATTCTCCTGGAAGAGGGGTAGCTAGGGGAAGGGGGCTGCTTTTTGTTGTGATGTCATACAGTTTTGGGGGCAGGCAGTGGAAACTTCTCAGGCCTTCGGCATTTTTCCATCGCCACATGGATATCTAAAGAACCAGCAAAGAGAAGGGAATCAGACATCTGCGTTCTTCCCAATCTCCGAACACGCCCCAAGAAAGGGCAACGAACTGCCTCAGTTGGACCCAGACTCAAAGGTTTCCAGAGATGAGGGACTTCCAGTGCTAAAGCCAGAACAGTCCCGGACAAACTAGGATGCTGGTCACCTGATCTAAGCACAAGCCCAAGAGACCAGGCAGAGGGATGGAGGAGAAACCAGTTCTTTGAGGTCTGCTGCCTGATTCCTTATTTGATTTTATTTTGTTCTTCTCCAGCTTTAGCCTGATGCCATATTATTATTCATAAGTTCCTCAGCCTTCCTTTCAAGGTAATGCCTGGGGTGTTGGAAGGATGACTGACTTGGGGGGCCAGTGGGATGGGAGCTGGTAGCTTGGTCCTTCATCTCATTCATGCTGAGGACCACAGGCTTAGGGTGTGATCACAGCAGCCCAGCTGGTTGGCTGGCTCTCCCCGGGGCACTGACCATCCGGCAGCCATCTTTAATTAACAGATGAGCCTTCAGAACACTCGCTGTGTGTGGTGTCTGGAGTTGTTATCCCATTTCAGAGATGGGAGAACTGAGATGGAGTCATTAGCCCCAGGGCTGAGTTAGGGGAGAACAAAGCAGGGTCTCCTGAATCTTACCCCTGCCCCCACCATGTCACCCCATCTCCTGTTCAGGCAGAGACAGCTGTTTTCTTGAGGTCGGGAATAAGACCTCAGCCCCATGTTGGGGAGAGTCTGCTACTCCTTCCCCCAAAGTGGCCTGAACCCCACTCACCAGACATTAATTACATAAGTAAGGATGGAGGAGCAGGAGGAGATCACCTGGGCAAGACTCCAAAGACAGAAAAGGGCTAGATATTAGATCAAACCTGCTCTCACTGGTGTTTAAGCGATGGAAGCTGAAGAAGCTAAGAAGTAAAGGCGATGCCAGAGACACCTTGTGAAGGGACCGAGGGACAACGGGGGAGCAGGGAGAGCAGCATGCAGAGAGGGGGCTGCTCGGGGCTGGCCCCCACCTGCTCCTGTCTTCACCAGCTCCCCTCCACAAACCCATTCCCGCGCTACCTCTCCCTCCCTCTCCTCTACCCACATGCCCAGGCCCTTAGAACCCAAACGCAGAGCTGCAGGAATCAAGAGCTGAGATTGCACTTCTAATTCAGCTCCGAGCGAAGTTCCAAGGGGGACTGGAACATTCTCAGGAGGAGTCTCTGCAGGTTTCCTACCGGCTCCGATGACCTGGGGTCTATGGAGGCATTCGGGAGGCTGCGGAGTCTAGGGCCAAATTGCCCAGCTCCCTTTTCTGCTCTGCCCTAAACGCCCCTTTAGCAGCAGACTCAGGTGGACAAGCTGACCCTGGGGTGTCTCCCGGCAGGTGATGCCTTACACTCGAGTTTGGCGGAGCGGTGCTGGACCTTGGGCTGAGCTACACTTTGGAAGCAGGCTTTTCTTTAAGACGAGGATCCCTCTGTGAAGCCCCTTTCTAGTCCTGTTGGCCTTTTAGTGAACCCCCAGGCCGAGGGGTGGAGGGAATGCATTTCCCTACTTTGTCAGAGAGAAGGACCTGCCCCTCTGTCTTGACACTTGGTCTCCATCTTGGGGAAGCCTAAAGGTGGAGTGCTGGCCAGTTTACACCCTGTTTGAATTTGCTTCAAGCCAAAGGTGACTTCCTGTTTCCACCACCAGGCTTCAGGAAAGATCAAAGGCAAGCGCTGGTGAGTTCAGGGAAGAGGAATTGAGAAGGGCTGGTAATGGGAGGGTTGAGATTTATATGGAGAGCTGGAGCAGGGGAGGACACAAGGGACAGAGGCCAAATTCCCAGAGCCCTGGCCTAGGTCTGGCTGTGCCTATTCTGTCTTGACCCCTCCTCCAGGGAGCCCAGGTTACCTCTCCATCCCTGAATCCCGACCTGGTGACAGAGGCTGCAGACTGTGCGCCTACTCTGTTCCCCAGCAAGGCTTTCCAGGCTCCCCTCTTAGCAAGGGGTCTCTTTCCAGAGCTCAGGCCTCAGCAAGAGGAGAGGAGAGGCGAGTGCCCTGGGCACTCCCCTCTCGGCACCCACCCCCACCTGTGCGCGGGGCTGGGCCGGAGGACCCGAGCTCAGGCAGGCGGCCGCTGTCACTCACGCACTCACGCGGGAGGAATGCAGACGGCAGGGCTGCCCTGTGGTCACGTCTCCGCCCCACCGACGGAGGTAGGCGCCCAGGTACCCAGCCTGTGGGCCTTGGGAGCCCGCCAAGCTGCTGATGAAAGGCGCTGCAGATTAACCCTTTCTTGACCGCACCCTTCGCTGCTGCCGCCGGCTGCTGGGTGGTCGTTGCCTGCGAGGGGCCAGAGGCTGGAGCGGAGGCTGGGCCTGCAGGCTAAATGGGGAGGCGGCCTTCCCGGGGCGCTGGCAGGCGTCCCCCCACTGGCCTCAGCCCCTTTGGCTCTAGCGCTGATACTGCTAAGAGACAGGACTCCCCATAACAGTTGACCCCCCCTCGCCCCCTCCCCACACCCAGGATTCCCCACTGGGTGCTAGTCAACCTCCCATTTGGATGGGTTCTCTCCTGGAAAGTCCCTGGAGTTCAAGAGCACTGGACAGGGACCCCAGAAATTCATGTGTTCATCCAACACACACATAGGAGGACTGAGAGGGTCAGCTCAGCCATCAGACTCAGGGAAAGTGGGTTCTGAGTCCTATTTTCTCCAAACTGGAGAAATACAGCATCAGTATTTCAAAAGGCGGGGTTATTTATCTGTGTCTGTTTTAGCAGCAACCCAAGTTTCTCCCCCAAACAGAATCTCGGGCAGATGCCTAGGATGTAAATCAAACCAAAGTGGAGAGTTTCTGATTGGAGTAGGGGCCGAGGTCCCTTTTCCCTCTGACGCATCTCATGAGATGACCTGGGGAGGGTACCCGGAAACAGGGTTTGGAAAGCTCTGAGATCTAGGAATGGTGTGAGATCTTTTTTGGTTCCAACACTTTCTCTTCCTTTTGCCTGAGTAATTCAAAGAAGCATCTCTGTTCAGGAGGGGTGTTGCTGAGCAGGTATCCGCTCTGCATCAGGGCTCACCGTGAGGCATTCTGTGATGCCCGGAGAGGCGTGGGCTCTGCTTCCAGGGTCGGGGGCTGTGGCAACCTTATGATTACCATTCAGGGTCTGTGTCCTGAGGAGGCCTGTGCTCCTTCTCTGTGCTCCCTCTCTATGCTCTTGAGCCAGTGTGTCCCCACCAGTGCTAGGTGTCACTTGCCCCTCCTCTCTTTCTGTCTGCTAAGAGGTCCAAAGATCCAGGTGTACAGGGGGTATCGGGTGGGCACAGGGAGCAGGGCGAAGCTCTTGGACCCAAAGCTGCCTCAGAGTTCAGATGTCTCCAGGGCTCCTCACCCCTGCCCCACTCCTATCTGCAAGTGAATCCCCCAGAGACCAAAGCGCTATGTTGATCCTCACTGAACTGGGCCACAGGTCTGGATGTGCGCGCCTATCTCCCCCACATCTTACCCAGCCTCCGTAGGGAGACTCCTTCTCACCTAAGAGGAGTGGGAGCTCCAGGAGAGGCAGGAAGTTAGAGGTCCAGTAAGAGGCAGTGTCAAGTGGGGGCAGGAAGCCAGGAGGCCTGGTGTCCAACTCTAACTCCCACCCCACCCCTACTCACTCCCCAGAGGTCTCTGTGAGGCTCACTACCCCTGGTGGGGGGTGGAGGGTGGGATGAGGGGAGCTGTGCCACCCTGCAGCTGGGTTTCTGGAGGGGCAGAGAATACAGGCTTTGGCTGTAGTCAGAGAATTGGAGAGTAGACATCAGGAAGGACTCCACGTCTGACCTAGATGTCCAAATATAACTCATCTCCCTCAATAACTGGGGCCTTGGGCATGCCTTATCCTTAAAGGCTCCACCGCCTCCAAGACAGCATGCCTGGAATTTGGAAGTCATCCTTAATGTCCACGTCCTTCATCACCCAGCCAGTCACCATGCCCCACTCTTTCCGCAGCATTAGTGGTTCAAAGGTGTCTGCTTTTCTTTCCACTTTGATTGCTCGGGGCTCATTTAAAAAATTTTTATGTATTGATTTGAGAGAGAAACATTAATTTGTTGTTCCACTTATATATGCAGTCATTGGTTGGTGCTTGTATGTGCCCTGATGGGGAATATCAGGGACGATGTTCTAACCAACTGAGCTACCCAGCCAGGGCCAATTGAGGCCTTTTAACAAGTCCCTGAGACTATTTCAACAATGGCTGATTCCCCTGGCTCCAGGAGAGCACACCTTCTACCCTCCCCCCCCCCAACCCTCCTCCGCACTTCACTAGAAGAGGGATCTCAGAATACAGGTTGGAACATGCTACTCCCATGCTCAAAAACCTTTGATGGCTCCCCATTGCCAGAAGGATAAAGTCCCAATGTTGCCTGGCATTTATAGCCTGCCCTGATGTGGTGCCAACATCCCTTGCCAGCCTGGGCCCCCACTATGTACTTCATCCCCTTCAACTCCAGCCAGTGGCTCGTCTAACCCTCGTCCTGCCATGCACTTTCATGGCCGACCACCCTGGCTCACACACAAGCTCATTCCTGGTACTTAGGGTGTTGTGGAGGAGAAGGGTTAATCATATAATCCCATAAATAAATATATTCTTACAAACTGTGATAAGTTCAGGGTGTCTTTAGGGACTCGAGGAGAAGTTATAATGGAGTGGGACAGATGCAGATTGGGGACTCCAAGAAGGCTCCTAGGCAGAAGGGACATTTGGGGGTATTTTTTCTTTACCCCTTTGATCTTTTGTCAGGACGAATTTCCCTGTCTGCACACCCAGATTTTTTGGTGTCTCTGCCTGGCTTGTCATTCTGTCTTGAACTGGAATCTGTCTTGTGTGTTGCTGCCCCGAGACCCTGAGCAACTGAGGGACTGCTGCTCCCTCACACTTAGAACACTACCGTGCAGCACACAGTAGGTCTGAAACACAGGAGACCTTTAGTCAGAGTGTTTTTATTTTTGAGCTGAAGATGTGAAGACTTCTGCATTGAATGCGCCCGGAAGTAGACCTGAGGACAGGAGACATCCTCCAACAGGTACTCAGTGAGCTGTTCAGCAGTGAGCGGTGGGAGAGATGGTCTTCCAGTCATTCCCTCCCTCCAAAGCTCTGTCCCGCCCTGTCTAAATGACTCCAAATCCTCCCAGTTCTGGCCGAGGAAACAGCACGCCACTCAGCTCAGCTCCCCTCCCGCCTAATCCCCTAATTCCCCAACCCCTGGTGATCCACATTTGGACAGAGGGAGGAAGGGGGAGAGAGTGTTCTCTTTCCTGCTGGGAGACTTGCTGTTGGCGTCAGAAGCCATGGGTGTCCTTAGCTCCAAAGCTGGGCTTCCTTCTCCATCTCCCCATGGTCCCAACCACTGGGCAGTGCCCCCTGCAGGCTGCCCTGCTGGCCCAGCTACAGGTCTGGGAGAGGAAGGTGCACTTCTGTCCCTTGGTGGCCCCCCAGCCAAATGCCAAGCAGCTCCTTTTCCCCCCCGCCAGCTCCTTAGCGGCAGAGCGCAGAGGGAAAGAAGGGGCTAGCCTGCCTGGCTTTGAAGAGCGGAGGGAGGAGGAGGGAGACTGCTTTGGGAGTGACCCTGTCTAGGGCCTGCTTCTCTGCACACACTGCCTTTTCCCCAAGGCTGGCCATTTCTAGATCACAGGGCGGCGGGCAGTTTCTCAGGTTTTCTAGCTCCCTCCAGCTTCCCCGGAGACTTTCCCATCAGTGGTGAATTCTGGATCTGAGCAAGGAGTGGGGTGAGGCTGGTTAAACCCATGAAGGTGCCAGGCTCCCCCTTCATGAATCCTCTGCCTCAGGGAGCTTCCCAATCTGAGGGTGGAGACTGAGCCTCTGTGGCGAGGTGACTCCCAGGGTGCTGGGAGTCACAGGACTTAGCCTGTCCAGATGGGGCCTGCTCCTGCAGCTCGTTCCTTTCCTCCAAGGAGCCGTGTCTGGTAGTCTCACTGCAACCTTGCTACAGAGGCCAGGTGAGCACTGGTGCTGTCAGTACAGGTGGCAGCTGGCAGGTGGGGAGAGAGAGGAGGAGGAATGTGCCCTTGGCCAGGATGTGCCCAGGATGCCACTGGACAGTCCTGGCAACCCACTCCCTCCCTGTGACCTCTTCACGCCACTGCCTGTCCGCCATGGTCCTGGTCCCTATGCCAGGGGTCACAGCCAGATCCTGGGTTCAGGTAGCCATTCCTGGGAGGAGACTGGGCCTCCAGACATGAGGGGCACCTCATGGAAGCATTAGTCACTGCCACAACTGACGTTTTAGAAACGCTGACCCTCAGCTGGCTTATTTAATCCGTACCATTAAATATTGTACTACCCCCACTTTACAGGTGGGAAAACCAAGACTCAGGATGATGACATCATTGATGCAATTTATCTTGCGCAGTCTCCTGTGGAGACGCAGCGGGTAGGGGATCCTGAGGGTCAAAGGAAGAGATTGTCTTATGGATCCACGGTTCCTGTGAGGTGGAGGCAGGGGCAGGGATTCAATCAAAGGGTCCTTCCCAGCCCAAGAAGAAAAGTTTGCCCTGCAGTGAGGATTAGACACGAGCTGTGAGTGGGGACTGAGGGGCAGAAGGGACCACTGTGTACCAGGAACCCTGCACTGAACCACCTCTGCCCACCTCCTCTCCTCGCCCTTTCTGAAGCTGAGGGAGAAGGTGGGGAGACCGTAGCTCCCAGCGCCCCTGATTATCAGCAGAGAGCTTGCCCACCCCAACCATGTGTGACTGCTCAGCTCTTCCATTGTCACAGGCCCAGGGCAGCATCCCTGAGACCCCCCATGTGCCTTGTGGTCCTCTCCACGGTGATGCCTCAGAACATGGCCAGGGGCCCAGGCCAGTGAGTCTGGGGACAGACTCCCCAGCTTTGCTCTCTGATCCGGCTGGCTGTTCCCTGCCTCCCTCTGCTCCCTCCCCACCAGCTTCCCTCCCAAACACTCAGTCATTCATTCCCCAGACCACCTACAAACCACCCATTTGCCTGGACCACACAGCTCCTCTGCCCAACTCAGCTCCTGGGGATAATGGCCGCTCCCCCACCCCCATCCTTCCAGGACCCACCCCCAAGCCTAATTACCACCTTGGCACCTCCGGGCGGGCGGGGTGGGGGGGTGCGGTGGGGGGCGGGCAGCGCTGACCTCCGTTTATGCTTGGCAATCTCTTGGGCGCAGGAGGCCTGTTTTGCTCTGGACATCAAGGGGCAGGAGCAAATTAGAGACCCTCAACTGATCCCCCTCTGGGCCCTCCCATCCCACCGCCCAGTCTCTGGGCCCAGGCAACTGGGGCAGGGCAGGAAGGTAAGATTGTGGAGACAGACCCTGTGTGCTCCTCTGTGTTCCTGGGGACAGTGAGGGGATCGAGGAGGAGCAGACCCAGACTGTCCTCAGGACAGGGTCAGGGAGGACTCCCCGGAAGGAGCACTGCACCAGGAGTCACACTCTTCCCATCCTTTGACCCATTTGAGCCTCAGTTTCCCAGTGCCTGAAAGAGAGGAGACAGCTGACCTCCGTAGTCTCTAAGGACTCTCCCCGACTCAGGGCCTTGAACCCCAGGGAGGCGACTGAGAGGGGCCGACTGAGGTCTCTGCACTACTGAGGGGACCCTTCCTGAGCAAGGAAGCGGGGAGAACCGAAGTGGTACGGGAGCCTGTTGCAGGAGGGCAGGAGGGCAGGCGGTCAGGACAGGGAGATAGGGCTGGGTCGGCCTGACACCTGCCTACAACAGGTGGGAGGTAGTACTGGGTGCCAGGCCAGGTAAGGAATGCAGGAGGCAGGAAGTCATCACAGGCTTCTGGAGCTGGCGTGCTCTGTCCCCCCACCCTCTGCCTCCATGTCAGCAAGGTGGTGGTAAGCGAGGGCCTCCCCGAAGTGGCTTGCGATGCTGAAGAGGGACCTGTGCCTTTCTTTCTGCAAAGTCTACACTGACCCAAGTCCAAGGATAGTTCCATGAAGACAGGGACCAGTCTACTTCAGTGGCCAGCATGGGCCCTGGCTCAGAGGAGGGGCCCAATGAATGCGGGAGGAATGAATGGGGGGGGGAACAGCTGGGGGGAGATTGAAGCAAACCCAGATGTGTGAGCTTACCTGTGGCTCCAGGGGTTGGGGTTGGCAGGGAGAGGGGAGAGCAGTGGGCCAGAGTGGTGTTGGTAGGTTCACCTTTACCACCAGGCAGAGCTGAACCAGGCCTGGGCCCTGGGGGCCAGGGCCACCAGGGCCGGGCCAGGGCGGATGAGGTGGTCTCTGTGGGGTCTCTCTAAGGATCCCTCCTTCCCCCGTAATTATTTCTGATTAGCTTCACCACAACAGTCAGACTGGAGAGAGAGGGGTGTTTGGGACATGGTAGGGAGGGAACAAGGTGGAGCAGAGCACTCAGGACAAGCCAGGGCCCCCCAGCTGAGCTCCCTCCCCACAGCTACACACACACACACACACACACACACACACACACACACACACCCTGATCTGGAAAATTCCAGTGGAGCCCCATCTACACAGGCCTGAGAGCAGCAGTGCTTGGGGGAAACCAGGCCCTCTAGGCAACGGACCCACAAGTACTAACACAAAACACCCCCTCCAAAGCGCCTGGGAGGGAGGGTGGGGGCCAGAGCTCCCAGACAGAGCAGGGCCAGGGGACAGAATAAGCACTTCAGGCCAGAGGACGCTTTGGCAGGCATGCCTGCCACCATAACTCAGGGCCCAGCCTGGAGAAGTCCCCGGAGCCCCGTTGCCAGTGCTCGGAAAGTTCTTCCTGGTGTGTAGCTGCCCTTTCTGCCTGACTGGGCTGAGCTGAGGGACGTGCAGATAGATCAGCAGTGTCCAAGGCCCTCGCCATCCCACTCCTCTTGAGATAATCGTCGTGAGGGCTTTATTTGGAAGCCAGGAGGCTGGGGTCCCCTATTCGCTAGGATGGTGGATGGGAGGGCGGCGGGAGGAGCAGGGTTCTCCCCGCCACTTCCTCAGCAAACCAAGCAGGAACCACAGCTCAAGTCACCCATATTCTTCCGGACTCACTTTCCAAGGAGGTGGAGGGAGAGGGGACAGCGTAGGGAATGGTGTTCCCTCTTTTCCCGACTGTTCTGGGGTAGAGAGCTGGGAGCTAGGTGCTTGTGGACCAGGGCGGAAAGAGAAGAAAGGTGGGGCATGCCCGCTTCCTCTGGAGCCGCATCTTTGGAGAAACTATTATTATGTGATCAGTAGTAGTATTAGTTTACAATTAAAAAGAAAAAAGAAACCCTAGGTTTGAGCACCAGGCTTCCTTTCTTTACGAACAGCCTTTCACTGGCTTTTAGCGAAACAGTAACCCCGGCTATCACAGATCTCCCCAGCCTGATGGGGAAGCACTGCCCAATACCTGTCTCCCCTGACGGCCCCTAGTCTGAACAGAGCCAGCTCCTGCCCTTGGGGAGCCTCTAGTCTAATTGCAGGAGACACAATACACAAACCGAACGGACACTCCTGACCCAGTCTCCTCCCTGAGTTGCCCGCTCTCCAAAAGGGAGCTAGGTGTTTAGAGGTGCTAGGGACCACGGGGCAACTGCGGTTTGGGGAAGGCACTCAGGCCTTTCTGGGACAGTTGCTCCCTCGTGGCAGTGGGCTGCCTGGAGGAGGCAGGTCGGCCTGGCTGGGAGCGCAGAGGAGGCCGCCCCAGTGGCGCTCCCACGACCCGGGCAAGACCGTCTGGGCGCCGTCTCCGGTCTCGGGGCCTGCGGTCTGGGCACCGCGGGGCCGTGTTTGAGCCGGTCAGCTCCCCACGGAAATTACAGGGGCGCTCGGCGCTGCGGTCGCGCCCCCCGGGGCAGCACCCGCTGGTTGGAGGCGTTTAAATTGAAAGCAGCTTTGGGGAGAGGGGGCGGACGCGGGCCGCCGAGCAATGGGAGGGGGCGCCGGGCACAGCGACCCCATTGTCTGCGCCCGCCGAGGGGCGGAACCTTGTGGTGAGCGCGGCGCCCCCTCCCCGTGCTCCGGCCCAGCGCGGTCCCAGCCAGTTCCCACGCTGCCCACCGCCCGTGGCCCATAGCTCCTCGTTCACCTGAGCCTCTCCCTTCCCTCCTCGCGCACGCGCACACTTCCTCCAGGAGGCCCTCCCAGACTAACAAGCACTAATAGTCGAGATGCCCCAATGTCAGGGAAGGTCAGGAGATCCGGATTGAGTCCTCTAATAGGCTCTGTGACCTTGGACCCATCTCCTCCTTCTTCTGGGCCCCAGTGTCCTCTATAAAAATGTAGATACTTAATCCTCTCTGCCTCCCTCTCTTAGTTATATTAAAGATTATTCCTGCCAGGTAAGGGAAAGTGTTATAAAAACTGTGAAGTGCTGCAAACACTTGGGGAATAATATATACCAAGAGTAACTCGCCCTACCCCTACTCTTCACTGTGTGGGCTCACCTGGAGGAGGCAGGTCGTGCGCTGGTGCTGGAGATCTAGCCTGCTCTGAGTGGGGTCAAAGGAGGAGGTAAGCAAGCAACCGCCTAAAACTGGGGAAACCATAGCGAACTTCTGGGAGGAGGGGAATGTGGAGCAGAGCTAGGAAGGAGAGGGGGAGCAGAACTGGAAAAAGGAGCGAGGGGGCTCTGCCTCTTGGGAAAAGATCAGGAGGAGAGGCAGGAGCTGGAAGGGAAGAGGGGCTCCGTGAGATGAACGGGTCGTGCCTGGGGGCTGCAGCTGGAGAAGTGACTGGCGGACAACGGCTGTTTGCCCAGTTGGTGGGGCGCATGTCTCCTGGAAAGGCAGATTGGTGGCAGAGCCTGATGTTGCTCTGGATGGTGGCTGAGAGCCACACCTGTTACCACTGAGGGGCACGGGGAGCTCCCCTTGGCTCTTCCCCGGCTCTTTTTCCTGAGGGCTTCAGGCCCCCGGGGCGGGCCCCTGGGCCCCAGGCACCAGGTGCTGGGAGCTTGGCTGCTTGTTTCCTTTGCTTCCCACAGCAGAAGGCTGTTTGTTAGGCCTAGTGCCCAGGGACATGCCCACTTGCTCCACACCTGGCAGAGCCACCTTTCTGCTCTTCTTCCTGGAGGTCCCTGGTGGGCAGTCAGGTATGAGGGCAAAGCCCATGGAACTGGATCCCTGTTACGCGCACCTGACACATACACACTTGGTGGCCAGCCGGAGAACTGAGCCTGGTGGGAGGGAAGAGGAACCTGTGAGGGCTCAGGGAAGAGGAGACAGACGAGCAGCCCTGGAAAGAAGGAAAAGAAGAGGGTGAGGCCCAGGAGGAGGGCGGGTAGAGGGGCTGGGCCAGGTGTTTCCACCAGAGGAGCGAGGCTGTCAGATAGAGTTCCTTCCTCCTCCTCACCCCATCTCTGACACCAGCTCCGGCCCACCCCCTCCCCCTAGGGCTCAGAGGCCTACAACAGAGAGGGCTTTGATCTGGCAAGTGGAATGAGATCTACAAGTGGGCTTTGGGGCACAGACTGAGGGGGGCTGCTCACTGGGCTCTGCTTGTCCTCTCTTACCTTTTCCCCTGGCCCGAGCAGCTGCCGGACCCACCCACCCAAGCTAACTCACTCATCCCCCAGCTATGCTGCACCAGCTGGGCACAGGACAGGAATGCCATGGGAAAAGAATCAAGGAGCCCAGGAAGGGGTGGTGACTGCCTGGAGTGACCTGACTGGTGAGGCTGGGCCACCCCTATGCAGAGAGCTGGCAAGGCTCAAGGAACCTCCCAAACACACAGGCCTGGGACCCACGGGACCTCTTCTCGGGGCAGGAACCCAAAAGCTTCCTAGACACCAAACTGTATCCGCAGCCAGATTCCAACAGGTCGTACTCCCCATTCAGGCCTAGAGCAAGCCTCCTGAGGGTTCTCTCCTTCCCCCTTTCCTCCCCACCCCTCCAGTCCTCCCATCTTCATGCCTCTGCTTCCTCAGAGCCCTGGGCTGGCTTCTGTACATACCACACACCCCTTGGACCATGAATGAGCCTTTCCCAAGCCCACTTCTTGTGGGAAACCCACCAGTTTGAGCAGAGATGGAGAAGTGGGGAGCCAGACACTCACAGACCTTGGTGTCCAGACGCCACAATAGGCCAGGCTTAAAAGAGAAAGTGACCAGCTTTATCCTTGGCCACTCTGCCCAGCCCCAGAGTCCTCAAAGGCAGGGCTTTGAGCAGGGGGGAGAGAAGACAGGCCCTGAAGCCTTGTGGGCCTGAGTTTCCAGCTAACAGGCTCAGCATGGGATTGGGAGTGACTCCTGGTTCAAACAGTTTCTCGGGGTCAGGGATGGAACTGTTGGGAGTAAACGTGGGACAGGAAGAGGTTAGTCTCTCATCTGGGTCATCCCTGTCATCAAAATGGGTAGCAACTATCCCAGAAATCCTTGCTCTCAGGAACTCAGGTCTGATGCTTCCAGAAAGGGCAGCTGGAGGAGGGCACCCAGAAGGGGAGAAGGTAAGTTGCCCCAGATGACTTCCAAGGCCCCTTCTGAGCCAAGGCCTTGCGGTCTTGTGATCCTGAGAATCTTGGAGCCTGAGATATTGTGGTCCTGAGATACTAGGATTGTAACCGTTGTCACCATAACAATGGCTCCAGGAGCTGCTACCAAGCCATCCATGCACAATCTCACTGGGACAGAGAGCCCAATGCACTCTGTTCAACTTCAGAGCCAGCCCGCTAAGCTGCTTCACTGAAGTCTTTGGGACCCTAAACCCTGCTCTCCGGAGGGTACATGATTCAGCAGATCACCAAGTCCAACATCAAGTCCTGACCAGTGTCTTTGGTGGAAAAGCCACAGGTGGCAGGGTGGATCCTAGCAGGGGAGAGATGAAGACAATAGTTATCTGCCTTCTTCTGGGTCCCAGAACGCTTCCTGGAGGAGGAGAATGGGCAAGAGAAGGGAGAAGAGGAGGAGGAGGAGAAGAAGAAGGCATTTCAAAAGGGTTCGGAGGCCTGGCCATTCGGGACAGCCGGGTGGGTGCTTGGAGGGAAATGACCTCGTTTGAGAACCAAGGAATGGAGGAACCAGGAAAGGCAGGGTAGGGAAAGGGAGTCTGGTTTGTCTGCGTTCCCCTCCTCCACCGGCCATGGGCCCAGTGTCTGAGGACGCAGACCCCAAGGGCCAAGTAGGGCTGTGCCCTGAAAGCCTCATGTTTCCCACCCTCAGCTGCTCAGCCCTCGGCTCCAGGCCGGAGGCCACTTTCAGCCACTCTTAGGCTGAACCTCTAGGGGTGGGGTCCCACTGATCTCCCGCAGGGCTGATTAACAGCAAACAGCTGGAGAAGGACATCTGCTCTTCTCCTAGGGGAGGCCTGTCTTCGTTCCCCCAAAGGGATGGGGCCTGCAGACATCTTCCCATAAGGGCACAGGGCTGCCTTTGCAGGCGTCCAAGGAGGCTGGACAGAGACAACAGAGAAGGTAAACACTTCTCTAGTGCTAGCCCTCTGGCAGGTGGGACATCTTTATTTTGCAGAGGGGAAGCTGTGACCCAAAGCAGGTGCAGACACTTGCCCAAAGTCCCACACGGGTAAACAAATGCATGCCAGTTGGTCTGGCCCCAAAGCCACTCCTTTTCTTGGCTTCAAGGTGCTAGGCGGTCCGTGACCAGCCACTGTGTTCTGCCCCTATCTCCACACCCCCCCCACCCCTGGCCAACAGATTTGACCCCAAAGGAGCTGTAGTGTTGACTGGGTCCCTTCCTAGAGGCAGGGCAGATTGCAAGGTTCCCCCCTACCCCCCACCTTCAGGCCTATTTCCCACTTCTTGTTGATAATGCAAATTTTCTACTGGCTGGTAGTCATGGCTTGCCTTCACCGAGGGTCTTCCGTGGATCGGACCGGCCCCTGGGCTAAGCATTTTAGAGGCTGACACGTGAATCCTCTCGACTGCTTTACGAGGAGGTCCTGCTACTCCCTCCATTTTATAAATAACGAGAGTGAGGGCCAGAAAGGGTAAAGCAACTCGAAGGTCACACGACTGTGAGCAGCGGGGGTGAGGCTGACATCCAGGACCCTCTTGGGTAAGCTCCGTATGATTTGGTGATACAGTTGCTGGGGGTGTGACTTCCCATCTCCCCTCATTGGGGTTCAGCTGGTTTGGAAGAGCAAACCCTCTCGTTCCTGCCCCTTCAACAGGCCTGGGGCTCTGCAGCTAAGAGATAAGGCCATCTGTCCCAGCCCGGGTGCTGGGCTGCAGAACTCTGCTCACCCCTGTCACAAATTGGGGATCAGCTCCCTCCGGGATCAGAAAGAAATGACTTGTGAGGGCTTGGAAAGTAGATAAAGGCACAGGCTCACATCCTGCTACTTATCTGCTGTAAGACCTTGGGCAAATTACTCAGCTTCTCTGTGCCTCGGTGCTGTGCTGTCACCTATAAAGTGAGGAAATGAGAGTAGCGGGCTCGTAGGGATAATGAGAGGATTGAGTTGGAAAGACTTTGCAGAGTTTGGAACAGTGCCTGGCACAAGGGAAATGTGATTGATTTCTTATTAGCTGGAGAATCAGGAGGGGACTGTATAAAAGGAGAGGGTGGGAAATATGGACAAGTCTATAAAAAGGACATGGTTGAGTTTGGGATGGGGTGGGGGTGCGTGTAGGTTACCTAATCTTCAAGGCCAAGGGTTCCTGAGAGGGAAGGAAAGGGTGGATGGTTTCCAGGTGACATTCCTCCCTTCCCACCCCCATCCCCAGGAGGATAAAAATTCCTCCCAGGTTTCTGTGCTTTCATGTGGGGCCTGCCAAGCCCTGGCCAGCATTCCTCTGCCCCCCGCCCCTGCCAGTTGGGGGCTGGTGGAGGGGGTCATTAGCCCCTTTCACAGCTGTGTAAACTGTGAGGGTAGAGTCCTATATCTTGAGGTCCCAGCTGGGGGCTGCATGAAGCCAGTGGCTTGGCCCCCCAGTGGAGGGGCTTTGAGGCTGAGGACGATGGGAGGAAGCCCATCTGGGTGGGCATTCAAGGGCACACCCTTAAACCAGCACCTGCAATGTGTGCTGATGCCCATGATGGGGACCAGGTCTAGTTAGTTCCCCTGCTACCATCCCTATCATGACAGTGTTCCATGTGGATACCAGGGAACATGCAGTGTTGTCCCAAGGGACATAGACCCCTGCCTTGTCTCTGCAGCTCCCAAGCCACTAAGGGGCAGGTAGGACCTAAAGAGGCATCCAACCCAACTTGTCAGAGCCAGGGGGGTGCAGGAGAAAACTGCATGGGTAGAGAAGTGAGGGCAGGCTTCCTGGAGGAGAGGGTAGGAAAGATCAGGGTCTGGAAGGGGAGGAACAGAGTTGGAGCTACAAGGCTGTGTGTGATTGACCACTGAGGCCTGCTCTTTTATCGCTGTGCGTACGTGTTCTTCTGCATCCATCCATCCATCCATCCATCGCCTCGCTTTATATTCTTGTCTGAACAGGACCCGCAAAAGCCCTTTCCCCATCAGCTGCAGCTGTCCCACCGCTGCATGGGTTAAATGACAGGCTTCACAGAAGTTTCATGAGCAGCTATTACAGGAAGGAGCCCTGAACAGGGTGGGAGCTCCCTTAAGTGTCCTCCAAGGTGTCCTTCCTGCCCTGGAGCGCTGTGAGGTCCTCGGCCTCCAGCTCGGCCCTCTGACGGCCTGGAGCGTGTGGCCTCCTGCCAGTTGCTTTTCCCATTTCTCCAGTTTTCTTCCCTGCCGTCTCCCACTTGCCCCTCCTCTCTGCCCGGGCCTGGCCGCACCGAGGCCCATGTGGACTTTCACGTCCTTCCTCCCCAGCCTCCCTGTCTCCAGTCTGTCCTCTTTACTACAGCCAGAGCTATCTCTGAAGAACCTTGCTGTAAGTGTGGACTTCCCTTGCTCAAAAACCTTCCATGGCTCCCCATTGCCTACAGCAAAACAACCAATGGCCCTAATCCGAGGGGATCTCAGGTTTTCACTCACTTTTACACAAGACATTTGCCTCACCTGCAGTACACTCCTCATCTCTTGCCACCAACTTGCTTGAAGCACAACTACTACTTCCGGCCTAGGCGCAGGAACTGCCTCTCTGATGAGGGCTCTGACCGGTGCCCCCACCCAGGCAGTGACTGAGTTTCTGGGATGGTTTCCTGGAGGGCAAGGCCATTATCTTTCCATATCTGTACCCCCAGCACCCAGCAGGCACCCAACAAATGTAAACCAACAGTCAAAGGAGTCAGTGAGCGAGGGAATTCCTATCCTTGGGCTTTGAGGGCTCCCGTCTTCCCATCGCTGCCTGTCAGAAGCTCCCTCATCTTTTGAGGTTTGCAGAACCTCCCCATCCTTAACTCCTCCGTTGGGATCCTCAGCTGGGAAGCCCCACTTTTTCCTTTGCCCCCATGGGGGATCGTGCTTGTCATCTTTGTGTCTGGCGAGATCTCCCATCAACCGAGTCTTCCTTCATGTTGTTGGTTTGTTATTAATGTTACTAGAAGCTTAATGCTCTAAAAATTTTTGCCAGCATGCTCTTCAGAACTAATTCAACAGACAGTTTCTGAGTCCTGTGGCTAGAGGTGCTGGGCCTCATCGTTCTGAGGGGAGGCAGCCATGAACACGCCCACTGAGATCAGGCCGCTGCCGCCTCTGTCCTCCATTCAGAGCTGAGTTACTGAGCCCAGAGAGGTTGGGTCTCCTCTAGGGTCACCCAGCCAGGGAGTGGAAGGCCGGGCTAACCCGCAGGCTGCTCCTTTCCCCCTGTGGCCCGGCAGGAGTCCGTTTACCCAGGCCGGGACCACCCACCTCCGATGGATGCTCATTAAAGCGGTCAGTCTACAACCTTGAATTTCTTTTCAAAATGACACCAAATGCAGCTTCTCATTTTGAGTTTTGTTGATTGGGAATCCAGTAGTGTCCCAACCAGGTGATGAGTCATTTCTATTTCTAACATGAAAAGACATTTCAAGGACAACTTACTACTTCCTGGATAAAACCGAAGTCGCCCTTTTGGCTCTCTGAGCAGCACCATGGCGGTGGGCAAGAACAAGCGCCTTAGGAAAGGCTGCTAAAAGGGGGCCAAGAAGAAAGTGGTGGGTCCGTTTTCTAAGAAAGACTGGTGTGATGTGAAGGTACCAGCTACAGGGGCGAAGGGGCTAAGAAACATTGGAAAAAACACTAGTTGTGAGAGCTTAAGGAGCAAAATCACATCTGATGGTCTCAGGGGTCGTGATTTTTGAAGTGAGCCTTGCCGATCCACCGAATGATGAAGTTGCATTTAGAAATTTCTAGCTAATTACTGAGGATGGTCAGGGCAAAAGCTGCCTGACTAATTTCCATGGTGTGGATCTTACCTGTGACAAAACGTGTTCCATGGTCAGCAAATGGCAGGCCATGACTGAAGTTCATGCTGACGTCAAGACTACCGATGGGTATTCGCTTCGTCTATTCTGTGGTGGTTTTACCAAAAAATGCAACAATCAGATTCAGAAGACCTCTTATGCTCAGCATCAACAGGTCTGCCGAATCTAGAAGTGGACGATGGAAATCATGACCTGAGAGGGGCAGACAAATACCTTGAAAGGAGTGGTCAAGAAATTGATTCTAGATAGCACTGGAAAAGACATAGGAAAGGTTTGCCAATCTACTTATCTGCTGTACGATGTCTTTGTTAGAAAAGTCAAAATGCTGAAGAAGCCCAAGTTTGAGCTAAGAAAACTCACAGAGCTTCATGGGGACGGTCACAGTTCTGGAAAAGCTACTGGGGATGAGACACTTAATGGTGACAAATAAAACATCCTGTTTGTGATTAAAAAAAACAACAACAAAGCCGGGCTACCCTTGGTCTTCTACCTGCTTCCTCTGTTGCATCTCTCCTAAAGGGGAGGGTTGGGCCTCATCCCTGGGGATGTTCTTCCCACCCTGGCAGCTCCTGTGCGCCCTTGGTCCTCCTCTGCCCCCTCTCAGTGTAGAGCAGAACTCCATCCACACTGGAAAGTGAATCCCCTGCGCTACGCGGGAGTCTGACCCCAATGTCCCCAGCTGTGGCCACTACCATCTCCCCCTGCTCTGGCCCACAGGGGACAAGCGGAGAAAACCCTGCCCCCTGGACCCCTTGCTTCATTTGCCCCATCCCCGAGGTCTTGCCTCTCTTGCTGAGAACAGGCTCCCAGCCCCCACCAGGCTCACCTGCTTGGCTCCTTTCCCGGGGGACACTGAGATGTTATCCCTGGGGTTATGGGCCTCAATTAGAGCATTGTTCCCACTGGGTCCAGAGCAGGATAAGGGAGGGACAGGGCAGACACTGGGAATGTCCAGGTGCCACACAGGCCGGCTTTGTCCTCCTCCTCCTCCTTCTCCACTTTCCTCCCTGCCCTTCTCCCTGTCCAGGCCCCCTCCATCTCACCCCCACCTAGATCACAGACCCTCCCCTAGCCTCTCCCTAGGCTCCTCCGCTGCCTGGGGCAATGCAGCTGTTACAGGGGCGGGGTTCAGGGTGGCCTCCGGCAGTTCTGCAGGAGCAAGGTGTCCCCTCTGCATGACAGTGCTCCACAGAGCTGGGTCTTTGCTCAGGTAGGCCCAGCCCTGCCTGTCCAACTCGTCTGGCTGTGGCGCCCCTGTCTGGGAAGCACCCTGTCTGGCCCTTGCCCCAGGCCTTGTCCCCTCTTCCCCTTGTGCCACCCAGATCCAGCCCAACCGTAGCTGCCCCACGGGAACTTCTCCCAGGAGACAGAACAGGCTGAATATAAAAATTATTTCCCAAGGGCTGACCCCGGAGCCCAGACTCCTGGATTCAGGTCCCAGCTCTGCTAGTAGCTATGTGACCTTTGTGAGTTACTGCATCCCACCGGCTTCACTGGTCTCATCTCTAAAATGACATTGTCGGACCATCTTCTCTAAGTTTCCCTTGGCCTGTGTGGCTGCCTCTTGGGAAGAGGAAACACTGCTGGAGACTGACTTGGAGAGCAAAGAGCCCCCACCCCAAGACTTCTGCCTCTCCTTAACCTCCAGCCTGAGCTTTGTCCCCAAAGCATGAGTGACAGCCAAAGAAAGCTCATGGAAACCTGCACTGCTGCAAGTGAAACTGATCTCCAGCTCCAGATCCAGTTTCTCCTCTCAGCGGCCCCCAGGCCTCCCTCACACCTGCTCTGGTCCCCTTTGTACGTTAGGCCAGGGGCACTAGCTGTCTTTCATCCACCTCCTGCCCCATTCACGCCTTAAGCCTGGGGCACCGCCTCCCACCTCCTAGCTGGGGCGTGATTGCTGTGGGCTGGCCAAGGGGGCACCCCAGAGCCCAGTTACCTCCCCCTTTCTCTCACCTGGAGAGAGAAATCACAGAGAAGGGAGATCAGGGTGAAGAGGGTGAGGGCAGGGGGAAGCACCACGTCCTAGTGGATGCAGAAGAGAGGTTCAATACTGGGGTTTTTGTTTTTGCTGTAGAAGGTGTAAATTCAGAAGGGCTTCCTGGAGGAAGGGCAATTTCTCACGTGGATTTACTACGTGTTGAAGCCCAGCAGTGCCTAAGAGTAGGCCCTCCCCTTTCCTGTCAGGACTGATCGGAGCCATTCGCTGATTTATTTAGCAAATATTTATTGATGTTGACGCTGTATGAGGCACCGTTTTAGGGGTTGGGAATATGGCTGCAAACAAAACCAAACCCCTGCTTTAACAAGGTTTATATTCCTAAGTGGGGTTGAGGGTGACAGACACAAACAGATGAGATGTGAGTTGGTTATAACTGATTAAGAGAAAACTTAAAATGGATAAGGGAACAGGGAGTGACCAGGTGTTAGTTTAGATGAGGAGCTCAGCAGGCCTCTCTGAAAAGGTGACATCCAAGTAGAGAGCTGGGTGGACAGCTGGGGGAAGGTACCTCAGGCAGAGGGAACAGTAAGTGCAAAGACCCTGAGGTAGAGAGAGCGTGCCATGTTGAGAGAATAGCAAAGAGAGGAGTGAACGGAGGGGAGGGTGGTAGGAGATGAGTCTGGAATCAGAACACACAGGGCTTTGTAGACCGTGGCAATGAATTTTATTCAAAGTGAGGTGGGGTAGGATACAGCCAGGGTGCCTCTACTTTGGGGACCCTGGAAGGCTCCAGCAACCCCCTCTTCCTCACCGCCTCCCAGGATTAGGAAGTTAGGAGCTAAATTTGGGCATCAGGCAGACATGGATTTACTTCTCCATTCACCCATCCATCTGTCCATCCATCCCACCACCTATCCATTTATTTGACAAATATTTATTGCACACCTACTCTGCTTGGTGCCGCCGCTTACTAGCTGAACGACCTTGAGCAAATGGCTTATTTTCTTTATCTGTGTAGTAGGGTCAGCAATAATTCTTTCTGTTGCTTCAGAAATTTGTGAGGACTAAGCAACAACAAAAAAAGTGCTTAAACTGCTTCACACAGCGCCGGGCACGTAGTGAGTGCTCGCACATGGTCACTTGATGGCTAGTTGCTAGGGTTTATGTTTACAAGCTCCCCCTACACCAACCTTCTCTGATCCACCAAAGGGAGTTAGACTGTGTACCCCCCACTTTGGGGAGCTCTTCCAGAGAGGGCGTCCCTGCTCTGTGTTCTCAGAGCTTCCCTGTGCTCCTTCCCTTCCCAAACTGTGCCCCTCCTCCGCCTCCCCGCTCCCTGCCCTCTACCCTCTGCCTCCTGCCCCTGTGCGTCGTCAAAGCTCAACAGAACATCTCCCTGGGCCTCACATTCTAATTGGCCCCCTTTACTTGTCAGCCCACCTCTGTGTGCCCCAACTCGTGAGCCACCCACTCACCGCCCTCTCCAGAAGGGGGTTGTACTGTCTTTTGTTGGCCCAACCGGGGGCTCAAAGCGCAGAAGTAGAAACTTAAGCTCTCAGAGCAAAACCTGGAAAAAGCCCAGACTTTGAAGCCCTGGGAGTCAGACATGTTGAGCAAACCCTGGCTCCAGCACACCCTTGCTGTTGGTCCCTGCAAGTCACTTCATGTCTCTGAGCCTCAGTTTCTTTGCCTGTCCAAGGGAGCAACCGCACCTGCAGGTGAAAGGCTGTTGGTGAGTCGAGGGCCGTGCACATGCAGCTCCCATGTGAAGAGCATGTTTCCCAAGTCACTATTAACAGTGGGCGAGTTGCGCTGCACATACCCTCACTGAAAAGAAGGTTCTGGGCCCGGGCCGGGGGTGTGAATCCCGGAAACCCCATTCCCATGTGCCTGTACTTTTGGCTGGGGTGAGGAGCCGCAACTTTCATCAGATTCTCCAAGGCGACCTGAGCCAAAAAATGAGGACGGGAAGATGACATGGCCACAAACTTAAAAAAAGGGCTGAAGAGGTCTAGAATTCATTTGTTCGTTTTTTAAAAATTCAACTATTCGGTCAACATGGTTTTGGTGCCTTCTCTGTGGGGGAGTCAAAGGCACACGTCAAAGTGCAACCCCCATAGTGGTGGAGACCAGTCTCTGGGGGGTACTGTATTTTCCAGTCTACAGAGCACCTGACTGGGGTCCTCTTCAATGACCCTTTTGGCTGCCCTGCGGGAGAGGCCATGAGGGGGGTCATTTTACAGCGGTAAAATTAAGGCTTGGAGATGCTAAGTGACTGGCCCAAAGTCACACACTGATAAACCAGGACTGAGATCCCTGCACTCATGCCTCCCTTGGCCATGTCCACCAGTCCACTGGGGGTGGAAAGGTGCTTCCCCTGGCACAGGGCTGCAGGGGGTACGTACAGGCTGGTTCGTCTTCCTCCTCCTCCTGGCCTCAGAAGCTTGATGCAGCCCATCCACTGACTCCCAAGGCCCTCTGGCCCTGCAGAGCCCTGGTCCAGCCACAGGTTCCCCTCCATAACTCCTGTCGCTGCCTGTGTTTTTTTCTCCCCCAGCCCGGAGGGCTGCAATCAAGACGTGCTGGAAGAGGCAGGCTGGCTTTAGAGTCAAAAGCTTTGAAGGAGGGGGTGGCTTGTGCATTAGATAGAATGGGTGGGGTTGTGAGAGATGGGGGGGCACCTGCTGAGGGACCCTCCCTCCCCACACAGCTTCCCCTGCCCTTCTCCAGCACGCAGGCTTTTTGATGCTGCTGAGGATAAGCCAGGCCTCAGCCCACGCGAAACTCTTCACACACCTCCAGCTCCAGGCGGTCCCCAAGACCTTGTCAGGGGCTGGCCCCATGCCTAGGTCCCAGCCCTGGGCACCAGGTAGCAGTGGGGGGCAGGAGGCCCAGCGTGCTCCAGTATTTATTTATTTATTTGAAGGCCCAGCATTTATACAAACTGGCTCAGATTCCCTGGGGGCCTGGAGGAGGGAGACGCTGCTGCCTGGGCCTTTGATGTGTGAGAGAAGAGATGGTGAGATGGTGCTGGGAGTTGTTCCTGCTGTTGGGGGGGGGCTGGGGGGAACGCTGGTGATGTCACCCCAGGAGACCAAGGATGGCGAGCACTGTGGACAGGCCCGGGGTGACTAGAAGGGATTGGGAGTTGCGAAAGAGAACGGAGAGCATTCCCGACCTGGACCCCTTGGTCCACAGCTCAGCTGCGACCCACCCCACAGGGCAACAGCCATTGTCTTGGGTGTGGGAGCTCATACACGGGAGAAGGGGAGAAGGGAGGTAGGACGATGGAGGCCCAAGAGGCAGGAGCCCTGCCATGGCCCTGTAGGCAGCGGCGAGGCTCTGAGCAACTCCAATCAGTACCTCCCACCAGCCACTCCATAGAGAGGTTGAGACCATGGTGACACAGCCCCAGGAGGGTTAATGTTCGGGGGTCAGGGGCATTGAGGCATAGGCCAAGGAGGCCCACTCAGAACCACCAAGACTCACGAAGATGGGTTCTGGAAGTGGGTCCTCCTGTCTCCCACATGTCTAGTGTGATCAAGGGGAGGATGCTGAGTGATCAGGGGTGCTTACTTGTAAGTGAATGAATGAACGAATGAATGAAGATGACACAGATGTAACGACAGAAAGACAGGAGCACATCTAGCATGTTGCCCACATTCACTTCTGAGTGTCTTCCATGCGATAGACACTTCTGGGGACGAATGAATGGGACACGGGGAGCCCAGGGTGACACGGGAGGAGTGCAGGGGTGAGGGGAAGCCAGACCCGGGGAGGCGGTGAGCCATCCTTTTTAGCCCTGTCATTAGAAATAATTTCAAACTTAGAAAAAGTTTTAAAAATAAAAATAGGACAAAGAGCACACTTTTCATACTTTTCACTTCGATTAGCCTGTTGTTAATTTTTTACTCCACTTGCTTTATCATTCTCTCTCTTGTTTTCCCTGAACAATTTAAGGGTAAGGTATGTGTTTCATAGCCCTTTACCTGTAAATAGTTCAGCATGTATTTCCTAAGAATAGAGATATTCTCAGTTGTCAGTTTCATAAGTTGGCATCAATACAATATTTTATTCAATCTACCATCCCTATGTCCATTTTTCAATTTCGATTGGACTTAATTCTGTTGACCTGATAACATCCTTTCCAGGACTTTTTTTCTTCCAGCTTGTAGGAACCCAGGAGGTCACAGAGCTTTGGGGCAGGAGACAGGCAGTGACAGATCTGTCCGGAGACCTCAGGCCGGAAGCGTGAGCTATTGAGTCGGGTGGAGGTGAGCATGAGGGGCTGGGGGGTTTCAGTGGCCCCCAGCAGGCCGGGTTGTCCTGGCGATACACTCAGCAGACCTTGAGAGGGCAAGAGGGCAACCCAGGCCTGGACCCTGCATTCTCTGAGGACAAGGTGTCCCCGTCTGCTCAGGCAGGAACCCCGTTTTGAAAGTACTTTGAGGCCAGGTCCTCCAGATGTCAGGAGCTCTTCAGTAGGCTCCTGAGTACCTGAAGAAGCTTCCTTTTGCCCTACACACCTGGGGTCTGTGAACGCAGAAAAAACTCAACGCAAATTTCAAGAAAGTTCACAAAGCAGCACATCCAGTGTGCCATCAGTCTTGCCTACCACCCTCCCTGACACATACTCTGGGGGTGGAGATGAGTGGGTGGACCCACATCAGTTCTTGCAAATGTTCCAGCGGTCAAGGCCCAGGCCCAGGCAGGGCCAGGGGTGGCCAGTGGGAAAGTGGTGTCCCAATCCCAGGGAGCCTCTGGGATTTATGAGTCCCTAGGATTTATGGCGGGTGGAGTCCCTACCCACGGACAGCCGAAATCCTCCTGTCTCGCTGAGGCCTCTTCTGGAAAGTCCCCCCGCCACCCCTCGCCTGCCAATGGGCTCTGGCCCCTTCTCCGTACTCTCGATTTGGCTAGAGCTGGACTTTCCAGGACAGGGTCCCTGCCTATCCTCTTCCCTGCCGTATCCCCAGGCCTAGAATAGTACCTGGTACCTAGTAGGTGTCAATAAATATTTTTCTTTCTGTTCAGGAGACCGTATTAGCGCTTGTGTTTTACGGTTCTAAGGCTCTGCCAAACGAACCATCGGTCTGCTAATCCTGGGGTCTTAGGCTTTGCACAGTAGTGGATGGGAGCATACTGCTCCATCCGTTGGCTAAATCCAGCTGCCTCCACGCACCACCTATTGAAAACATAAATGGAGCTGGGGAGAGAAAGCCTGATGGGGCAGAGAGGAGCCTCAGGAAGAGCGGCGGCCGCCTGGTGTTTGACCCTGGAAGGCCCAAGGGGCGGAGCTTGCATCCAGAAGACTCACGGTTTGACATCCAGGGGGACTTCTCAGTATATTTTGGTGTATCTTGGATGGTTTCGTTGTCAACCTGTCCAGAGACAGGGGGATGCCAGAGGTGACTTCTTGACCGTTCCAGATGCCCCTTTGGGGGCCTTCCAGGCCCATCCAAGGCTCTGCCCACCAGGCGTGGGAGGCTGGACTGTGGATGGTTGGCTTAAGGCTACATCCTTGGACTGCGCCAATGGGGCCAAAGGTGCCCCGCAGACTGCCTAGCCTGGGATGGTATCCAAACTTGGTCCCCAGGGTCCTCCCACCCCTGCTGGACAGCAGCCTCTCCCAGTGACTCAGCCCTGACGTCGTGGGGCCAGCGGAAAGGCAGAGGGCGTGGGAGGTGGTGTACCCTCCCTCCTGTCCTCACCTCCCTGGGCTCAGTCCCTATAGCCTCCTTCCCTTCCACCATCCCTATCCTCTCACCTCCTCGTGAGTTTCCCATGAGCCCAAGCGCCCAGAGCAGTTGCTGTTGCCCTTGCCCGTGGAGACACGCCGTGTGTGTGCCTAGGTGTGGGCCAGGCCACTGTGGCTTGTGGGACAGAAGAAGCACAGTGTGAGAGAGCTCCTGGCCTGGGTCCCACTCTCTCTCCTCACCCTAGCAGTCCCACCCTATTAGGGGGTGGTGGGGTACCAGCTCCTTTCTTAGGTGGCTGGGCTATTCCTGGTTTACACCTGGACCTCCCTGTGCCCTCAGGCCTTGGATCTGTTTATCTACCTGCTTTCCAGGGCCCCCCTAATGTGTGTGGTCTCAGTTTATTTCCCTCAGATGGAAGAGGGCCCCTGGGACTCGAACCTTCCCCCTTGCAGGCCAGTGAACTTGGGCCTCCAACTCTATCCTGCCTGCACCCGCCCTAGCTGGCCCCCTCCTCTGCCCCACTTCAAAGCCCAGAGCCAGCAGGAGCTAATTACATGCCCCCCACCCCCCTCACTCGTTAAGTATCATTAGCCCCAGTTTACGGATGAGGAAACTGAGACTGGGGAGGTGGAGGACGTCACCGCCTTCATCCCCGCCCTGGCCCTTGAGCCAGGACTGGCACAGTGTATGGGGACCCTGCCAAGACTCCCCTTTCTTGGAGAAGCTGACCCCCCAGTGCTCATTCCACCTCCCGATTCCTGCCTTCCCTCAACTTTTCCCTCCTTCCCTTGAAGCCAGCCCTGGCCCTGGGCAGACAGCTGTGAAGCCCCTGCAGTGGGGTGGGCAGGGAGCCTCTCTGAAATCACACAGAGGCAAAATGGAAATGAGCCCCCCAATTACTACAGAGTCAGGGCGGTGGCACTTTAGGTAATACGACTTGGGGAGTGGAGGGACCCCCACCCTCCTGCTCATCAGTTTGCCAGAGGCCTCCCCTATGGGAAGAGGTTGGTGATGCCGTCATGCTGAGCAGAGCTGGGCTGGGTGGGGCTGGGTGGGATGAGGTGGGGTGGGGCTGGGGAGGGTGCTGACACTGGCAGGACTTAGGAGGGCACTGAACTGATGTTGTCAGCTAGGACAGCCCTGCCCTCAGGGACAAGAGAGAAACTGCATCTCAACCCCTCTTGGGGCGGGCTGAGGCTTCCTCTGTGGTCTGGGAGCAGGGCCAGCTCCGAGACCCTGTTTGACTCGGCCAACTGGGGCTCTGAGGTCTTCGGGGCGCCCCTCAACACAGGGGGACAGGCCCTCCTTTTTACAGACAAGGAGACTGAGGTCCAGGGAGTGATTTGTCCAGTTGGGATTGCACAGCACGGAGGGAAAAACAGAGTACGGAGAGCAGAGTCAGTGAAATTAGGACTCCCAAGGGGAAAGTAAAGGCTGAGAGTGGGCAGTGGATGAGAAACGTGGGGGCTGGATGGGCAAAACACGTTGCGCGCAGAGCTGTAAACTTCCCGTGTGCTGAGATCTTATGGTAAATTTCTTTCATGGTGCCTACAGACAGATGTCTTGCTGGGCCCATGGCAGAAGATAAATCCTCTACTCACTAGTTGAGCTTTTTGAGGCTAATGACTTCATTAATGCATAGGAGTTTAAATTGCAGCAAGAGAGATGGTGGACTGACTACAGGAAGAACTTCGCGCTTTAGTGGATGAGGGCCTCCGAGATGAGCGCCTAATACAGGAGCAGGCCTTTGGCCCTGTCTGGTACCCTAGATCCTTCTCTGTGGTGGAGGGATGTCTCCGGTATCCACCCTACAGGCTTCCCCCCTCCACACGGTTCTCAGCATGGGATGAAAGTCCTATGGACTTTGTCTGTCATCATGGGAAGATCCCACATCCGGGAAAAATGGAGGTGACATCACCGCAGCTTTGGACCAGGTGTGCAGCTGCCCCTTGCTGAGCCTTCGCCCCTGCAGCTGCAAGGGTCTCGGCTGAGGTCTTGTGGGGGAGCTTGGGGAGAGGAGTCATCAGGAAGCGGAGGGAGGCAGGATCGAAGAACCTGGCTCCCCACTCCTCCCTCCTGTCCCCACCCTGTCTCCAGCACAGGATGTATCTCTTCAGGGTCCTTTCAGCCTGGTGGCTCCTTATGAGTGGCCACAGCCAGATGAAGTGACTCAGGGAGCAGAGAAGGCAGGGAACCTGGCTCTTTGGTGCAGTGGGGCGTCACTGCTCTTCTCTGAGCCTTGGTCTCCTCTGTTTTCAAACAAAAACCTTAGACCTGAACAGCGGCTTTTCCAATGGTAAAGGATTCCATGTTGTCACAACCTGCGAGAAGGACAATTCAGGAGACAGGCCTAAGGCGACCTGCTGCGGGTAAATCAAGGGTGGGGTCCAGGACGCCGCTCCCTGCCATAGTCATGGTGGCAGACTCTGTGTCCTCTCCCCTGGGGAAGGCCTCTCCTTCCTCAGCCTTCATCAGCGGAAGCCCAAGCTCCCCCTGGGGCAGGACTTCTGTGCCTTATATTCCTGCCAGTGGGCTACTGCCCACCTCCTCTTAGAGCGTATAAGATCATTAAGCCAGGGACTGGCTTCTCCAGGACTGACTGGCTGGCTCAAGTGTGAACGTGGCAACGTGGCAGAGGCTGAGTCTCATGTAGCTGGGGCTACTACAACTCTCTTGGCTGTCATCATCCTGGGGAGTATAACCCTGTGCCTCCTCCCTACCACCCCCACACCGCTGCCGAAGCTCAGCTTTTTTCATTTGGCCCAGTGGACGGAGCTCTGGCCCTGATCGCAATGCCAACCTATGTGCTACAGACCTTCAGTGAAGCATTTTCCCACCCTGGGCCTCACTCCTCTCCAGACCATCTCCAAAATCCCTTCCAGCTTGGACATTACATCAAATCTATGCTTAGAAGCTCATCTGATCCCACAAAATATCCTATCTTTCCTTCATTCATTTGCATTCTATTTGCATAAATCATGGAGTATCAAGAGTCTCTTTTTCTGCTGAGCTACCTTTGCTCCCACTTCTGGTCTCATCTTTCCCCTAAATGACATGAACAAGGAGCAGGTACAATGGACCATGTCTCGTCTCTGTGACCCTATCACCTGGCACAGGGTCTGTGACATAGTATATGCCCTGTAAACGCTTGTTGAAATGAAATGGCTGAGAAGAGGTGCTGGGTGCGGGGAGGGGGTGGTAAGCAACATCAGGAAGGGAGGTGAGTCAATGTCTACATTTGCAGATTCATCGAGATGCTGCAATGGGGTCCCAGAGGCATCTGACAGCTACCCAAAGTCATACAGTCAGTTCATGGCAGAGCTCCAGCTTGAACCCTTGACTTCTAGGCTGATGCTTGAGAGGTGCAGGTAGGACCTGGAGGGAGGAGGTTGGGTGGAGGGGGAGTGGGGGGCCATCTCCTTCCTATGTTACCTCCCCTCAGACTGAAAGAAGAGCTGAGCTTGGTTCCTCAGTTACCAGGAGTGGGAGACCTGCAGGGAGGGGAGACCCCTCTGGATGGTGAGGGGATCCCAGGCTCTGAGTGGCCAGTGAGAGACCCAGAATCTGCATGGGAAGGTCACAGGGCAGCATGCCATGGTTGTGACCTTCCTTTAGGTGCCTAGAGGGGTTCTGAAGGGAGTGAAATCCTCTGCCTTGGATCTCTTGGGGCATCAGAGGAAACCTGGTGAGATCAGCCTGGTGCAGTGACAGGGGACAAGGTTCTGGGACTGCCCAGAATGTCCCCAGCCCTGCTGAGCTACACCCAGGAGGGAGTTCAGGAATCACACAGAGGGACACTCAGGGCCAGCCTACCTCCAAGAGCGGGCACTCCAGGCAGCTCGCCTCTGCTCAGCTCATTCTCACCATCGCACCCATTACCTACGCACCCAGGGCAGGCACCTGGGATGACTTCGGGCCCCCATCCCTCAGAGGGGATTAGAGTATCCACTTCATTAGGGGCCGAAGGGCAGAGCTAAAGGGCAGGGCCTGAAACTGGGAGTGTGGGTCTGGAAAAGATGCTGGGAAGCATTCTTTAGAGGGTGAGGCCAGGCCCAGCCAGCTTCTCCATGCTACACACACCCCCTCCCATTTCACTGGCTCTGCTTCTAGGGCTCAGAAGGTATGAGTGGGGAGCCCCTAGGTCCAGGGCCCCCTCCTCGTGCCCAGGACTCTGTTGCTTTGACTGGACACCAGGGCTCTCTGGACGGAGGCCCTGAGGAGAAACCCATCAATCCCCAAGCTCATCGAACTCATAGGGTTTGCACTCTGCTTGCAGGGAGCCCTCCAGAGCAATGTGGGAGACAGTAATCAATCCGATGGGGGAGGCAAGACACCAATGTACTCAGGATATAGACAGGCAAAGTGAATATGGAAGGGCTGAGGTGCAGAGAACAGAGTAAACAGAATTTGGCAGACTGCATGGAAAAGAAGAACCTAGAACCTAAGGAGTGGGGGGAAAAGGGGATGTTGTCTCAGAGGCCTAGGAGGACAGAGCACCAGGAGGACGACCCTGAGCTGAGGATGGGAGCTGAGGGACAACAGAGCCCGGAAGAGAAGAGGATGAGAGAGGGTGGGAAGCCAGGGAGATGGTACCTCAGTCCAGGCCTGAGAGGCTGAGCGGGGAGAAGGAGGATGCTGCATGCTCACAGGGCCTAGGGGAGGATGGAAGGGATGCAGGGGCCCAGAGGCAGGCCTGGCCCAGAGCCTGACCGCACTCCTCGACCCCGTGCCCATCCTGGCCCACCCCAGCTCTGCCCAAGGTCAGCGTATCCTGGCCCCCAGCTCTCCCCAGGCAGAGCCAGCCCCAAGCCAGTGCCCGGGGAGCAGGGTGCCACAGCTGCTGCTCGGGTTCAGCGTGGAGCCTCGGTGGGGGTTAATGGGAGACTGCCAGGCGCCGCTTAATAGGATTTTAATTATACAGCTCCAGCAAGAATTTTCCCCCCCTGGGCTTGGGCCCTCACAGATACCTCCATCTCCACCTCAGCATCTTCCCAGCCCTGCAGCCTGCTCTCCCAGGCCCCCGCTGCCCGCCCCCACCCACTGTGGGGGACTCTGGCCTATCTCCTGGGGGCCCAGCGAGGGCCTGGCATCTGCCCCCAGCAATCACAGAGAGAACAGCACCAGCTCCTGGGGAGAGCCCTGCTGTGGGGAGCTCCTCCGAGGCCTGCACCCAGGGCTCTGCATGGGCAGCCCTGACTTTGGTGCTGGGCAGAGAGGGTGTGCCCACCCTTCCACTCAGTATGGACTCAGTGCTCATTTTTCCAGGGTGATCGTGCCCCATGCCAGGCCTTTCCACCATGAGTCTCTCATGTGATGCTTGCAACAACTTTGGGAGGCAGGCAGGGCAGATAGAATGATTAGGTCCATTTTATGGATGAGGAAACCGAGGCCCCAAGAGTTCAAGTGACTGGCCCAGGGACAGGATGAGTAAGGAGTCTGGACTCCAAACTGGACTCCACGCCTGGGCCATGGCCCTGAACTCTGTTCCCCTCCACTTCTTACCCCAGCCAGAAGGAGCACGTGTAGGCCTTCTGTTTTGAAGGCTCTCCTCCCTTCTCCCCTAGTATGTCTCCTACTTACCCTTCAGGCATGAAGTGTTACCTCCCTCTGAGTCTGGGGTAGGGTCCCCGTCCTTGCACTCACAGAGCTCCCACGTTTTGCCACCAGGACCCCATCACACCATACTGGATTGCCAGGTTATCTGCCTGGCTTGCCATTCATCTAGGAGTTCCTTGACCCATTAAGACACTCCTTCCCGATGCCCACTGGCCAAGCATCGAGAGCCCCCATCCAGCTGTTCTCGGTGAAATGACCAGGGACCCTGGCCTGCAGTTGCCACTCACCTCTCCCTCCGCCCCCCAGTTAAGCTGATATCAACCAGTGTGGCGGGACCAACAAATGGACTTTGTCTGAGTGAGGCATTCTCTTTTCGGTCTTTAGTATATTTTTAATACCTAGGTATTTTTCTTTTAGAATAATTTAGATGTATAGAAAAGTGGCAAAGATAGAACAGAGACTTCCTGTACACCCCTCCCCAGTTCCCGCTGTTGTTAACAGACCATATCACTGAGGAAACTTTGTCCCAGCTAAAAATCAAACATCGGTACATTACTCTGAACTAAGCCCAACCATTTATTTGGATTTCACCATTTATATTTATTATTTTTATTTTATTAAAAAAATGTTTATGTATTAATTTGCGAGAGAGAGGGAGGAAGGTACAGAGAGAAAGAGAGGGAGAGAGAGAGAGAGAGAGAGAGAGAAACACTGATTTGTTTTTCCACTCATGTATGTATTTATTGATTGATTCTTGTATGTGTCTTGACTGGGGATCAAGCCCACAACCTTGGCGTATTGGGAATGACCCTCTAATCAGCTGAGTTACCCAGCCAGGGCACTATTTGTATTTTTTAATTCCATTAGTAATAGGTGAATCCACTTTTGCATGAGTTTTCGACAGTGTTAGAAAACAAATAGTAAAATAAGGGTATCATTTCACCTCCTCCCTCTAGGGCCCTCCCACCCCAGGAGTAATTCTTCTGCCCCCTTAGGCACATATACCTTTTTCCTGCCCCTTTTTACCAGACAGTGAGTCTTGAACTCCGGGAGCCAGCACATCCGCTTGCCCTCAACCTCTGAGTGGTGCGATGACTCTTCCCTGTTCTCCTTCCCAATTCCCGCCCAGCCCTCTAGGCTCTGCTCAAGCCAAGCTTTTTCTGGGCCACTTCGAGGAGCTCCCAACCCCTAGAAGAGCCCCTTCGTCTCACTGTCCACTCGAAGTCTTTGTGTCCCTCCCCTTGGCGGCAAACAGTTGGGGGTGATGACAGTGCTTACACTGATGCTCCCTGAACAGCTCCTGGAATGGAATGTAGGAGTTACTTGATAATGAAGCCGTGAGTGACGAGTGAATCAGGGCTTCCGTAAGATCACAAGATGCAATCAGCGGGGGGCAGCGGCCCCCAGTACTGTGGTGGAGCAGGTAGGAAGATACAGAAGACCCAGTGTCTGCCCTCAGGGGTCCCCCCGCCCGCCGCAGCTGTTCAGGAAGTACCCACACATCCTGGCCTGGTTGCTGGGTGACCATGGCCCACAGAGCTCAGGCCAGGCCCACCTGTCTGTGCCCAGCAGATGCCCAAGGCTGGGGGTTGGGAGGTCTGGACAAAACCTCTTCCCCAGCCCATCTGCCAGGTGTGGATTCTGTTCTTTTCTGCTGCAGGGAACGGGTGGCTGAGATAGGCCTTGGCCTTAACTCACCCCAGCCAGCAGAGAAGGTTCCCTCTCAGCCTTTCTGTCTCATCCACACCTCGGGCCTCAGCCAGCCCTGGGGGGCAACTTGGCGCTATTGCTGCAGCTTACCTGCCCCCATCAAAGCATCCTCTGCTTTCCTCTCAGGAGGCCAATGCCACCCACCAGTATCACAGAGAACTTACCTTGCCCCCACCTATGCCGGTCGGCCTCACCCCACACTTTCCCCCAACTGCGCAATCCCAGGAAAAGAAAATTCCAGTGATGAAAATGGCGGCTTCATCCCCAGTACCTGTTCCTCTGATTGCGGAGCCTTCTCCCAAAGTCTCATGGCCTCCCTCTCGCTGCCCCTAACTGCCTGGGCCTACAGGTCAAAGGAGGCAGGGAAGGAAAAAGGCTCTGGAGACAGGAGGGGTCCTGGGGATGAGAAGCGATGGCAGGGAGATTGCCCAGGGAGGAAGGGACAGTGAGGGTAGGCTCAGGGGGTGCACTCATGTTTACGGGGGGAGCGGGGAACAGTGTTTGCATCAGGGAACCAAAACCCTGGGCGACTCAGGTCTCCAGCCCTGTGGGGCCCAAGCCCAGGAGAAACCATGGACAGCCCGGGGGGTGGGGGATTGCAGCATCAGCGGCCGGCTGCTGTGGCACGAGATGAAAGGCCTGGAGTGGGGCTGTTGGCAGACGGACA
>PVJD01007317.1:0-76543 GCA_004026545.1 Mormoops blainvillei | reverse complement strand
CACACTATGTTGGGTTTAACCATGCCCACTGAAGCCAGTTAGCGCTATGAAACAGAATGAGTTTGGTTTCAAATGGTAGAGAAAGAATCTCACTATTTTTGCTTGGCTTTTCTTGAAACCCATCAAGAAAATGAAATTACATAGAGAAAATGTAGTGGGGAAATAGAGGGGAATCCAAATTCTGGCCATATAGTTAGGGCTCTTGGTTAGGCCAAGACCTACAATTTTAGATGAATGAATTCCATGATCCAAAATGTTTACTTCTTAAATCTCTTTTGAGCTGGTTTTCTGTTATTTGCAAAGTAGCACATTTTAAGTAATACACTAGATATAAAAGCCCTGAAATAATTTATGAAGGAAAAAGTCAGTATTAAGAGGGATTAGCAAATCCTCTGTCCTTAAAGAACAAGAACCTGGAGCTTAACTAGTTATCTTTATTGTAGGTTCTTTATAGTTGGGTCTTGTTTTTCTTAATCTGCTTTGTCAGTTTCTGTCTTTTAATGGTTATCGTTAGACTGTTAACATTAAAGTAATTATTGATATGGTTTGATTAATATCCACCCTGGATTTTTTTTTTAATCTGTTTGGGATTAGGTTATGTTTATTGTTTCCTGTGACTAATGTCAGACCCTGCAATTTCTCGTTTCTGACATTTTATTGTCCTTGATATTCCCTAAATGGAGTTTGAGGCTTGCAGTTCTTTCGGCTGCAATTTCGTGTATTACGCTGGAGCCCCGTTGAAAGAGCGGTAAGGTCTGGTGGATGGGAAGTGTTCTATAGTCCTGTGATAAGGTGTCAGTCTTTAAGTGAGCCTGAATTGGGTATTTCTCTTTCTTAATGTGGAAGGCTAGAGGTGGCTGGAGCTGGGTGTTTCTGTTCTCCAAGGTTGGTTAAACTTTAGTACAACCCTAGTCATTTAGGCTCTGGTTTCCTTGAGGGCCGGCCTTATTAAGGAGAACCTGAGAACTCTCAGTGTATTTCAAAGTAATTACTTTTTCTCTCTTCCTGCCTGAAGTGCAAAATAATTTTTCTTTAGTCGTTACTGTGAGAGCAACGAGCCTCCCAGAGGTAAGACTCATAAGAATGTGGGAAGGCCCTAATACTGAGCCCTCCCTGAGTTTTAATCGCTCAAACTAGTCTGTCCTGAGTCTACAACAACTCCTTAATTGTAGTTTAAAAAGTCTTCCTACAGAACCGGGCTCTAGCTGTGATATTTGTTCTAGCTGCAGGCTACTGCTCCGGGGCGTTTGCCGCTGATAAGCTGTGGTTCTTTGTATCTGCTTTGTCTTTCTAAATTTGGGGCAAGAGTTTGTCTGGTGGCCTCAATTCTCTGATATATCTAAGAAGAATTGGATTTTAGGGTGTTTTTTAAATCTTTTTTCTTTCTATCTCAACCACCTATCTTTCCAACAATTTTTTTGTCCTAATTATTTTTTGGAAGCTATGAAGGAGTCTTGGTCATAAAAGTCTTCACTGAAGGAAGCTCTGATTTGCATGAGTTTTAAAAGTAACTTTAAATTCAGATTCACTAAACATTATTATGTTCTGAGAAGATTGGGGGATGTTTTCTCATATTTGTGGGCTAACTTTCATGGTACAGATATGAGGCTGCATAGAATTTGAAAGGTTGGTGAAAGGTTGGATTCCAGAGCCAGAGGTACTGCGTTTGAGTCCCCCAATAGCAGGACTTAGTGCAGGGTTGACCCTTGGTGAGTTACTTAGCCTTTCTGTGCCTCAGTATTTATTTTTCTGTGAAAATAGGAAGAACAGTCTTTGTTCTGAGAATTATATTAAGTGACAGTAATATCATTATGGAAAAATGAAACGACCAGACACCGAGCGGTTTAGGAATATGATCTTTATTTACATGCACGGGCCCAGAGGAGACAGACTCCAAATTCTGAGCCCAGGACAATAGCCCCGCACTCCTTTTATGCTGGGCCAAGTGGGGGAAGGGTCTTGGGAGGAGTGGTATAGATTTGGCGTGAAAAGGGCTTACAGAGGTGGGAGAGAAGCATTTACATCATAAGTCAGGGCAATTAGCATTTCATCTTTGGTTTCAGCCTTGATTTCCTCTGCATTCCCCCCTGTGGGTGCTTAGACAGCGCTTTCGTCTGTCTCTGCACCCAGAAATGGGATCCTGTGCCTCTGTTGGGGGTCTAGTGCTGGAGATGGTGACAGGTAGCGTTGGCTCGGTGACGGTCCACTCCTCCTCCCCGTCTTGGCAGGTCCTTCACAGCTTTAGGGCTGGGATTCGGCCTGGTCCCTGTTCTGGTCCCGGGTTGGTTTCCTCAGGGTCAGCGGTGGCCTTGGCCCTGGTGTGATGGATCCATGGAGTAATACCTGCAACTTTTAAGGCGGTAGGGGTAGTTAACAGTATTAGGTAGGGCCCAACCCATTTGGGTTGGAGGGACTCTTTTTTCCAGTCTTTTACCCAAACATACTGCCCTGGCTTATGGGAGTGGGCTGATCCCCCTGTTGGCACTATTTCTTGCCCAAGGTGGGCCTGCCTGACTCTCTCTAACTCTTGACCTAGGGCTTTGAGGTAGGAGGCTTGATGGGCCTCCCCTAAGGTGGTCAAGTCTGTGGTAGTAGGGATTTGGGTTATAGGGGTTGCCCTTCCATATAGGATTTCTTATGGGGTGTACCCTGCCGAATTTGGGGTGCACCCTGCCGAATTTGGGGTGCACCTAACTCGGAAGAGGGCAAGCGGTAAGACATCTGGCCAGGGTAGGAGAGTCTCTTGACAAAGTTTTCCCAGAGTCTCCTTTAGAGTCCGGTTCATTCATTCTACTTTACCCCAGCTTTGAGGTCGGTAGGCAGTGTGAAGCCTCCATTTTAGTTTTAAGGCTTGGGTTAGCAGCTGGATCACTCTTGCAGTAAAGGCGGGCCCATTGTCACTTTGGAGACTGAAGGGCATGAGTTCCACTATTACCGGCTCTCGTTCCGTGGCCAGCCCCAGCGGGTTGTTTTCTGCCAAGACCCCAGAGTATTTAGCCCAGGGAGGGTCTGGGGCTGACACTCCATCTTCCTGGTGGAGCCTATATTCTTCTTCTCGTGGAAGAACTAGGGCAATAGTTCGTGGCGTGGGGAGGTCCAGGGAGGCCTCTTCTGGCCGGGAGGTGACCCGCGCTGCTGGCTTGGTCAAGATATCTCAGCCTAGCAGGGGGATAGGACAGTCTGGTAGGTAGAAGAACTCATGGGAGATCTGGTGGCCCCCAAGTTCGACATTCTGTGCCTCACAAAATTTCTGGGGGCTAGCCGAGAGTCCGGTGGCTCCCAGCACGAGGACTTCTTTCCCCGTGGGGGCCCAACTGGGACGGTGACTACTGAGTGTTCCGCCCCTGTGTCTACCATAAAGTCAATGTCTTGGCCCCCAACTTTGACCCTGACCATAGGCTCCTGGGGACCGAGGGTGATGGAGCCCGGTCGCCCCTAGTCTTGACCGAACCCGGAGAGGGCCAATACATTGGGGGCCGGTGGTGGTAGGATAGCCTGGCTGGCGGGCGTCTCCTGGCACCGCTTGCGAGCTGGACAGTCTCGCTTCCAGTGCCCGTGCTCCTTACAATAGGCACACTAGTCCTTTTCTACCTTGAAGTGTCCCTATTTGTTGATTGGGTCACCCCTGGGGACCGGTCTCCCTAGTGCGGCTGCCAGCAGGGTGGCCTGCATTTTCTGGTCCTCAAGACGGGCTGCTGCGGCCGCCTTATCTCGATTTTCATGTACTTTATTGGCGACCGCTAGGAGTTGATTTAAGGTCATTCCTGTGAAGCTCTCAAGCTTTTGGAGCTTCCTCCCGATGTCCGCGGCTGATTGAGAGACAAAGACCATGGCTACCAAACTTTGATTTTCAGCTGCCCCTGGGTCAAAAGGGGTAAACACTCGGTATGCCTCCATCAGCCGTTCAAGGAAGTCTCCGGGGCACTCATCTGACCTTTGGTGTACAGTGGCGACCTTAGCCATATTAGCGGGTTTCCTGGCCACCGCCTTTATCCCCTGTAACAGGGAGTGGTGATACAGATCCAAGGCGGCCCGCCCTCGCTCAGTGTTTGGGTCCCAAGTGGACCGTTGTTCGGGGGCGGCGTGGTGCACATAATCTGAGGGATCTAGGGTTCCTGCCGGGGCATGCGCTTCAAGGTAGCGCCGGGCCTCCTCTAGAATTTTTCTCCTCTCCTCAGTGCTGAACAAGGTCAGGAGGAGCTGGCGACAATCAAACCAGGTGGGCCGGTGGGTTTGGAAGATCGAGTCTACGAGCTCAATCATGGCCTGTGGCTTCTCAGAGAATGGAGGGATGTGGTCTTTCCAGTTCAGGAGGTCAGTAGTACTGAATGGCTGGTAATAATAAGTAACCAGTCCAGGCTGAACAGTCCCATCCTCATTAACTCTGGGTGCTGCCTCCACCTCTCGGAGTGGCATCTGAAGAGGGGGCCGGTGGCTTCTAAGTCTGCTAGCTACGGGTGACGGGTCTGGATGGGGCACGGCTGGGTACTGAACTGGGGAGAGCACCTGGAGAGACTGATGCCCCTGGGGCGAGATAGAAGGCGGGGGAGTCAGGGGCTCCTGCGGGGGAGCCGTAGGGGGCGCCTGCGGACAACACATTCTTGGGCGTGCCCCGCTGGCGGCTCCTCTATGGCGCCCCTGAGTCCCCGCGCACTTACTAAGCCAACTGGGCATATCCTGGGCCAACTCCTGCCATCTATCTATACAGGAAAACTGGTTGGGATGTCCTGGCTTTCCTGTAACTTTCAGGTGAACTGCTCTTATAGTGGATAGATTTAATGTTCCCTCGGGGGGCCAGCCGACCCCAAAAGTCGACCACTCTGTAGTACAAAATGTCTCTAATTGGCCTGCATCAAACGATGGGTCCTGCCCTTTAAATTTGCTGAAATTCTGCAGCATACAATCTAAAATCGTAGAAGGTCTGCCCCCCATGGCTTCCGTCCTGCGCGGCGCAGACACACAAAGGATGGGAGCACTCGCCCATCCGCCTGGCCTGCTCCCTCGTGGGACGAAGTCGGTCTTGGCTAAGGTTGCCCCTACAGAATTCGGGGTTAACTGTCAACCGTTATGCCATATGACCTGACACAGGAACCGCAGGTTGGGACCCACTCTCGCTCCGTAGGCTAGCACCCGAGGAGCCACAAACACAGACACACTTGGGTTCACTCTCAAACATTCAGAGGCTATTCAGTTCCCTCCCCAAGACTATCACCCATAGAAAAACAAACACAGACACACTTAAGTTTACTTTTAAACATTCAGTTCCCTCCCCAAGCGAGGGTCCGGCGGTCGGACTTCCGTAGTCTCGATCCTAGTGTAACAGATGAGGGACCCAAATCCCTCCCGATCTTGGGTCTGGTCCCCGGGGCACTTACCGATCTGGCGCCTTCCGATAGATCGTGTTCCGAAGCCCCCACTTCCCAGCTGGAGTCGCAGGCCGGAGTCTGGTGTCCCGACCGGTCGGGGCCTGAGGAATCTCAGGGCGCGCACTTCCCCGGTCCCCAGCCAGGCCACCGGGCACCCACCCACCCTGCTCAGTCGGAGGCAAGTCGACCCGAATTTATGTAAGGTCGTTTCCCGGCCAGGGAACCAAATATTACGGAAAAAGGAAACGACCAGACACTGAGGGGTTAGGAGCACGATCTTTATTTACGTGCATGGGCCCAGAGGAGACAAACTCCACATTCTGAGCCCAGAACAATAGCCCCAATTTTATGCTGGGCCAAGTGAGGAGGGTCTCAGGAGGCGTGGTATAGATTTGGCGCAAAAGGGCTTACAGAGGTGGGAGAGAAGCATTTACAGCATTAGTCAGGGCAAATAGCATTTCATCTTTGGTATCAGCCTTGATTCCCTCTACAATATCATTATTATAACACAGGATCTCAGTTTTTGTTTGCTTTTGACATCCCATAATTCATTTTTTTGCTAGTTCAAAAAATTTCCTCAGATGTTTTTTAATGTTTTCTCACAGAAAGTAGCCTGATGTATTCCTTCTACAGATTTTTATAATTTAAATAACAATTTAAAGGGATATTCTTTACTCCCTTTGAAGATGAAAAATAATATGCATGAGTGAAATTTTAATCTAATAAATAAGCACTTAACCAATTTTTGTAAAAGGATATCCAGGAAAATTTCCCATATTGCTAGGGAAAGTTTTGCTATCACGTAATGATATAGTCACTGTGTATCTGTTATTCAATAATATTTTTATGACTGTAAGCAGACCACAGATGTTTAAAAAACTGATAAAGTGGCATGCCAATGACTATTTCAGTGTTGTCAGTCAAGATAAATATTATGTTGATAAACAGATAAGCCATTTGACATCAAATCAAAGGAGTTGAATAAATAAGCCACCCAATCTTGGACTAGGTGCTAAGTCTTGAAGAACAACAAGGACAATAGATATTTCCAAAGGAAATTATTTTATAATGTACATATGTATCTTTATTATAAAATCTTTATTAAATCTCATATTATATAACATGTAATCGATCAATTCAGAAATAAAAAAATGTAACAATAGACTAAAGTTGTAATGTTAATGATAAATAAAGAAACCATTGTTAGTTTCAAAATTGAGTTATTACCAAAGAAGGAAGGAGTATTTAAATAATACTCTTAGGTATGTGGTTACTGTTGTCGGGGAAAGAGAGAAAGAGAGAGAGTCAAAGAGGGGGAGATACTCAGAAATGTATTTTCCATTACCTGATTAATCAGTGAAGTGGTTGTTTCAATATTTTAATTATATTTCAATATCTTAAAAATACCAAAATTAACTACATTATAAATTATGTAAATTCTCTAGTTAGCATTTATTTCAGAGAGGGGAAATGTATAAATCATTTGTAGTGTTTTTAGCAAGTTCATGGAATTTAGGCTTATTCATCTAGTAAATGATGGATCAGATACAGAAACCATGTTATGGCTTCACATTTCCTGTTCTTTTCACTGCATTACAGTGCTAGATATCTGAAGTACCACATGATTTTATGGTTTACAGACTCCATAAAATCATTCAGTCCAATAACCCATTTTATGCCCAGTTCAAGATTTCTTAGCCAGATAGCCTTTTAATCCAACTATTCCTAAAGTAGTTCCAATGTTGAAATGTGACCATTTGTGGAGAAATATTACTCATTAAGGAGGATGAAAAAAAAATATATGTAAGGATTGCTTTTTGTTCTCCTGAAACTTATTAACCCAGACCAATTTTACTCTATACCTACTGTATCCTTAGCATTGATTCATGCCTGATGTCTTCAGGGTGGGAATGGCATCAACTGCCTCCCTCTAGGGCATATAAATCTCTTCCCCTAAAAGCTACTGTTCTTTGGCCTTTCTTCTGAGGCAAGTGATAAGGCTGGTTAAAATAAAACAACGATGAAATTCTAGTTAGAAGAAGACTTCTTCCCTTTTGTCAAAACATCTTAAAGACTTTATAACTTCAGAAATACTTACCTAAGCAAAAAAAAAAAAGCACATCATTAGGCAAACTGCTACAAAACTCACTGAGAAGTAAATACAAATGTGTGAAATAATATGGTAAAAGAAATCTTTTATTCGTATACTCAGCTCTCTTTTATCTTCTTTCATGTAGCTCTTAAAAATCCCCCATTCTCCACTAAGTCTTCTCTAAATTCCTAAGATAATCAAACATATCATATTTAGCTGTCAAATTATAATGATTTCTGCTTACCTATTGCATCCCACCATCCTGCCTTTCATCAACTATAAAATGTATAATTGCATTATTTACTCATTCACTATTCAATTGCTTTTTATTCATTTTGATTCTGTCAGTGGTGTTTGTTTCATATTCCAGTTTTTGAGGAGAGTAAAAGTTTTATGTGTCACTTCTCAGGAAGTGGGCTGCTGGCCGAAAGATTGGCTCTAAAAGGCAAGAATAAGGCGGAGGGGAAACAAACAAACTCATTGCATTGCCTGGATGTATGTACAATATACAAGGGGAGACCCAAAACCCCCTCCCTGGAATTTATTTATAAAATATTGTGCCTTTATTTTCACATGTTTAAGCTTCAGTAACCTTCAAAGTACTCTCCATTTGATGCAATACACCTATCGAGACTTTTTTTTTCACTGCTCAAAATGGTTTTTGAACTCGTCCAATTTTGATGTCTTTTAGTGCTTCTATTGTTTTTGGTCTCGCCTCTTCTACAGGGGCAAAATGTTTCCCTTTGAGGACTTTTTTCATCCAGGAAAACAGAAAAAGCCCCGAGATTGGGTGAATGGGGAGGGTGGGGCATGGGATTTGGTCAAAAACTGTTGAACACTAAGCATGGTATGGGAAGGTACTCTCATAAGTCACCCATCATGAAATTGGTAAACACACTGAACCTTCAAAAATAAAATTTGCTAAAGCAGAACTCAGCCTCTTACAACAATGATAGCTGGTACACTGATACAATTGGGCTCCTAGAACACTCACCTAGTGGGGAGAAGATAGTTCTGTTTTTTGATGGGGTGATCGCCCTCACAAGTGTCCTTCACGGATTCTGTAGATTCCTCCTCAGGTTTTTGGTTTGTTCTGTGGTAAACGCAAGCAATATGGAGAGCTCTGGATATCAAGCACAGTAGAGAATAATGAATAGATATTGTCGTTCGTAAGCTGAGTTATTCTGGCCATTAACTGTATTATTATAACTACTTATAATTGTGATTCCAATTAAAATGATACCAGAAAGACTTCTTTGGGAATGTCTTTTCAGCAAAGCGAAGGTCTCAACTAAATGAAACCACTTAATTACTTTGTTTTTAAGTTAATAAAGCAGCCAGAACACTCATCAAAATAATTCACATTTCTCTCCCACGCAATTTCGTGGAACTAGAGATTGCAGCAATGAAAGTGGTGAGGGTGAGGGGAAACACAACTCAGAACCACATTTTGGACCTTAGAGCAGACTAGCTGACAAGGTCCTGATAGCAAAATACCTACTGGCATGCTGTTTATGTTTGCTGTAATGCCAATATCACTGTGGGTCTGGAATGTCTGTGTAAGACCTATTTTACACTGAAGAAACAAGGGGCTGATGTGAGCAATTCCCAAATGGGAAATTTACAAAGAATAACACAGAATTTTGAGTCAAAATTAGACATTTTCAAAATGCATGAAGAAATGCAATTCTAAGAAATGTAATTGAAAATAATGTTTGGGTTATCAAATAATTAAATACAAATGTAATATCCACTAAAAATATTGTAAAACTTAGTGTATTATTCAGGATTCTCCAGAGAAACAGAACCAAAGTTTTATATCTATTTATCTATCTGCTTATCTATGATGAAGAGAAAGACAGACAGACAGGGAGATAGAGATATTGACAGAGATATTGAGAGAAGGAGGGAAAGAGTGTGAGATGAGAGGAAAGGAGAAGAAGGAAGAGGAGAGGAGACAAGAGGGGTGAGGAGAGGAGGGGAGAGAGAGATCAGAGTTACTTTGAGGAACTGACTCACGTCACTGTGGAGGCTGGCTGTGCCCTTCCGGTGATGCTCCAGGCTATGTGCACACGCTTTAAGGAAGTTCCAGTTTTTAGAATCTATTTTACTTAAGGAGAAAATAAAAACATGGACTTTTAAAATGTCAAGGCACTTATATTTACTTCAAGATATTAATTATCATTAACAATATACTTTTAGCCCTAGCTGATGTGGCTCCGTGGATTGAGTGCCAGACTGCAAAGCAAGTGTTGCCAGTTTGATTCCCAGTCACACACATGCCTGGGTTGTGGACCAGGTCCCCGGTAGCCGGCACGAGAGAGGCAACCACACATTGATGTTTCCCTCTCTTTCTCCCTCCTTTCCCCGCTCTCTAAAAATAAATAAATAAAATACTTTTTAAAAGATACACTTTTAAAATCTCAAAACATATCTGCATTAATAAAAGGTATAACTAAATAGATTGAGTTGTATAGTTTTGAACATCGTTTAGGGGTGTCTATTTTTGGAGGGAAATTTTTCAACCTGCTAGAAACATCACTGAAATGGAAGGTTCCTCTTTTTCAGAGGGATTTAACTTCCTCCCATGAGTGTTCCGAAGGTGCACAAAGTGCTTGCTACCTCAGACCCTCCAGCTTCTATTGGTGATTTGCATAAAAATAGTCATGGGAATGGTGAAGCGCCGAATCCTAACAAACTTGAACCACAGAGCAAAAATCTGACGCGTCCTAGAGGCAAATTGATATGCTTCTGTTTTTGCAAAGTGAAAAGAAACTGTTTACAGTTCTATGTACATGGGAATGAAGCAAAAATCATTTGCTGGGATAACAGCTACATTTCAGGTACTATTGGCTGGATTGCTTTGCTCTAGTACAAAATATCAGGATTATTTTCAAAACATTTTAAGAAGATACCTGAGTCTGAGCACTGGGTTTGAAAGAAGAATTTAGGACTCTAGGGTATTTACTAGATCCCATCCATTGGTTGACTAAAGCCTTCTGGGGCAGCATCTTCTAGCCCATCTCTTGGGGTGCTCCTGCAGCAAACCAAAGTCCTCAGGTAGAAGATGTAGTTGTAATAAAAATCCACCAGTGTGTATAGAAAAAGTGAGAGTGGAGGTATATGGATAGAACAGTGACAGCATCTGCTAAAAACGTTAAAAATAAAATTTTTACTTGATAACTCTGCTTCCTCCAGCTACAGCCCCATTACTCTCCTTTTAAAAGTAAAATCAATTTTAATGTCTTATATTTATGTGTCTAATTTATTTCATCGTATTCCCTCTTCAAACTACCTCTTTTTTTATTGTTGTTCAAGTACAGTTGTCTCCATTTTCCCACCACCGCTTTGCCCCGCCCCACCCACCGCCACCTCCTACCCTCAATGCTACCCTTCTTTGGCTTTGTCCATAGGTCTTTTCTATATGTTCCTTGACACCCCTTTTCCTTATGACCACCGCATCACTGAAACCGTTCTCCCCTGCATGGCTGCAGTCTACAGTTCTGCATGTTCCCTCTACTCAAGGGTGCCCAGCGTGCCAGGCTGAAGTCAGACCAGTGCTCTCCTCACCCAGCCATGCACCTTGTGTGGGCGTTCACCCACCCAACAGAAGCAGCACTAGGTTCTAATTTGTACAGTCACAGGATAGGCTAGCCTTGTCTTGTTTATTGGTGTCACCAAAGATTATTTCTCTTGTTAGCTTCGGTGACTGACTTGGAGAAATCACCTCAGTGTCCGAGCAGCATTTCTCAGAGGCTCGTCACGTTCCCTTACTTCACTTCAAAGCCAACACATTCTCCTAATTGTTTCGTACCATTGTGGCCGTTGTTCACTTTTTGTTAAACAAAACAGACTTTTTCTCACCTCTCAGAACACTAAACCTTTGCACTCAGATTTTGGGAACTTCTCTCATTTTCTATCAACATTCCCTTTTATGATGATCTCATACTTGACAAATATTACCCTCTTTTTACTGCAAAGCCATCACCCTGTAATTCTGTAATATAACAATATCATATGCAAACACACCATATACCATTTTAAGTGCAATGTTCAAATTAAAACTATAAACTATTACTCCCATATTATTACCCTACCAACCACACTCAAGCAGGAGTTACTCCTGCCGGACCCTGCACCCAGCATTGGCTGCTACTTTGAACTCCAGATTCAGTTTGACTTTACAATTCTTAATTGTCTAATAGTCATCTCAAACAATATAGTCCAATTAGGAATCTTGCTCTCCTCTGCAAACCTTAACAACTTCAGGTTTGGTTTTGTGTTTGTTTTTCACTTCAGTAAATGACTATTCCATCCTTTCTGTGCTCAAGCAAAACACCATAGAGTCATCTTTAAATTTTTGCTTTCTTCACAAACCTCCATAGCCAATCCAGGCAAATCCTGCAATTTTACCTTCAAAATCCTAAACCTTAAGATATAGCTGGTTTTCAAGGCTATGAAAATGAATGAAATCACTAGAAAATGTATGTAGATAGAAGAAGAAAAATACTGTGTTGATATTTATTGAGACTTGACTTCGTGCCAGGCACTTTCAGATACTTTAGGCTCTCGTAATTGCCCAAGGTACCTATTGCTACTTATCTGCATGAGGAATGTGGTCTCATACCATGACGAGAATCTCAGGTGCCCTAAGTTTCTCTGTAGAAGTTGCCACACCTCTCCAATGCGTACCGAATTTGTACTCCGTACTTTGGTGCTCTTGACATATAACAGCTTTGCAATTATCCCATTGAAGTGAGAATAATTTGTGTCTCTCACCTCACTTACTTAACATTAGACCCCAAAAAGTGTTTTCTTGTGCTTTTCACTTCACCGAGTTTTTAGTGTAACAGCCTTTTTTCTATTTCTATGTGCAGCTTCTCTTGCTCAGGAATCAAATTGTATGTCATGGATCTCAGTCTCCAGTGATTCAGTAAAGGTCATCATATTACATCTAAGCTTTCCAACTTTCATCCATCTAGATTGGCTTCTTTCCCAGGAGGTCACCAAGTCTTTTAGTTAGACAGATCTCTGATGGAACTCCAGGCTTATCTGATGTAATGATTACAGCAGTATTTATTGAAAGCCAACTTTTCAACAGGTAGAAATTTGCACAGCTTGGGTTTATATTGAGATCTTTCATTCTGATCTAAACATTTGCGTTGTTAACTGTACTTGAAAAGAGCTATCTGTCCTAGTTCTAAACTTAAACAAAGAATTTGCCTTTTCCCAAATTTCTATATGTTTCCTTTCACTTAATTTTTCTGCTGATCATTTGCTATACTCCGTGTGGTGCTTGAATTTTTTCCTCAGTTTTTAGGCAAGATGCATGAAAATTCTGTCTCTCAGTTTGAAGTTTAGTATTAGTGATTTTCTTTCCTAGTGTGCCCTTTGATATTGACATGCAACTGCAGGGATGACATTAATAATAAATCCCAATTTATTACTATTTTAAGTCATTTTATTCATTTACTATAGTCTGAAGAGCTAAAAGGCACTTTTTAAAAATGACAACTAGTAATTTATCTTCTCTGCAGCCCCTGGAGAGACACATCAATATCAAAGTTCCAGGGCTGGCTGAGAGAATGTCTGTCTCACCACACCACAGAGCATCCTCTAGGGACACTTAGGCAGTTTGTTCGATTTCTGAGCAATCAATGAGAAAATGGTATCTGAAGAGAGGGAAAAGTTGGCCTGGGAAAAGTTTGGAATTCATTAGCTATAAAATGTGAATAACAAATTCAATCAGCATTACTATAATGTATATAAACATACCTTTTAATAATATTACAGAATTTTAATTCATTTTGTTGGTACAATAAACAACCAAAACTATTTTGTCTATGTCACGATGGTGTTATATTTTACTTCCCTGCTAAGTTGTTTATCTTTTCCTAACTAAACCTAAAATATAAATGAAATAAGGAAAATGTTATAAATATCTCGATTCTTATTTTTAATATTAAGATTGTTTTATTATGAATAATTGCTTACTTAGTTATATATTGCTTAAATACAAAATTAATTGTAATCTACACTGCCTTACACTTCCCTCCATGAATCAGATAACTAAGGCTGCATAATTCTTCACAAGTGCTGGAGGGTAACATTTACATTCAGGATTTCCTTTTCTTAGAAGTTTCAGATTTTAGACTTAAGTGCCTTTCATCTAGTGCAAGAATTGTTGTTAATTTTTGTTTTAATGTTTGTTAAATAACAAATAATAATATTTAGAATATTCAGTATGATACATGGTATTATGAGAGAAGCTCATGTACTCAATAAGGCTACAGAAAATCACCTAATACAATTTATAAGGACTGGAGGTAATTTTCTGAAAAGAATTGACTTAATCAGATACAGAAGGATTGACTAGGAATTACACAGGGAAAAAGGGAAAAAAGTAAATTTTTGAAAAGAAGGAATTATATGGACAAAGATATAGAAGCTAAGTAAAACATGGCATAATTTAGAACTAAACAAAAATTCAGCGTAGCTGAGGCATATGGAGTGTAGAAGAAGAGTGCTGAGTAGGAAATGAGAGAATTAAACAAGGATGACTTTTATAAAAAAAAGATTTTAATTGTTTTTAGAGAGAGGGCAAGGGAGAGAGAGGGAAGGGAGGGAGGGAGTGAAACACCAATGTGCAAGAGAAGTTTCGATCAGCTGCCTCCTACGTGCCCGTAACTGGGGACCCAGCCTGCAACCCTGGCATGTGCTAAGATTCAAACCAGTGAACCCTTAGTTTGTAGACGATGCCCAACCCACTGAGCTAGGAGTGCCATTTTGAGCTGACTTGTTTTACGTTATCAATGACATAAGAGTTAATCTGAGAGAAAACTTGGAAAAATAGAAGAATTTTAAGTATTGGAGTGATAGATACGTATAATTCATGTTCTAGAAAATAGGTCACCAACATACGTAGAGAGTTTGGCTTGAAAAGAGAAATACTATAAACAGCAAAACCCCTTGGTAGGCTTTATCAATAATCCAGGCAAGATTTCATGTTGCCTTGTTAGATCTGACCACATGTTTTGATATTTAATTATATTTTAAGATATAAAACTCTCAGTTTTCGAAGAAAAAATTGTCCTTCCAGAAGCTTGAGAGAATTTGAATTTCCCCTATTTTGAATTAAAAAATAATTAAATTTACTGGGGTGACATTAGTTAATAAAAATATATAGGTCTCAAGTGTGCAATTCAGTGATATGTCACCTATGTATTGCATTGTGTACCCACCACCCAAAGTCAGGCTTTCTTCTGTCACTATGTATTTGACCGGTTTCATCCTTCACTACCTTCCCACAGCCCCTCCCTCTGTAATCACCATACCATTTCTGTGTCTATGAGTTTTCATTTATTTGTTTTCCTTATTTGTTCATTTGTTGCTTTCAGTTTTACATTCCTCTTATGAGTGAAGTCACATGGTGCTTGACTTTTTTTGACTTATTTTGCTTAGTGCAATATTCTCAAGATCCATCCATGTTGTTGATGTTATGACATTAATAACATTCCAAGTCTTACTATGTTTTATTTTTATATTAACTTATACCTTTTCCTAATATTTGTTGAAAATCTGGAGTACTGTATTACTAATTTCTGAAAATTCACCTGTATATTAGAGAAATATCTGTAAAAGTACCTGTACATTTGAAACAGATATGTTATTATTTTACCAAGTATATCAAAATTCACATTGTGTTAACAATTGGATAAAGAAATATTTATGAATGAGTTAATAAATAGCTTTCATGTTTATTTAACCCAATTCAAAATTTGGGCTTCTCTAGTCTCTTAAGCTTGCTCTACATAAATAATCCAGGAACAGACTGAGGCATTTTAAGATGAATCTCTTTCCAAATATATACTGGATAAATAAGCCCAAGAAGCTTGCCGGTTTCTATCATCCATGAAGAGCACTGACATGTTAGAATTATGTATCTGAGAGTGTGTGTGTGTGTGTGTGCGTATGCTCAAGATTTGATTAAATTATAATATAATTCTACATTTTAAAACTAGAACCTTCAAGTGATGTGAGGCCCGGCATGTGTCTTTGGATACTTTCAATACCCTTTACCTATAAGAAGAGTAATTCACTTTAGTGACCCAATTTTTTATACTCAGAATGTTGCAGGAAGGATGCTGCATGCTTTATTAGAAGGAATGGCACACATTCAGTATTTATCACAAGATAAGTTTTAAGTAATTTTAGATGCAGGAATATTCTTAGGGAAATTTGCAGGCCTATAAAAAAGAAACTGCAGAAAAACAGAACTAGATATATAATAAATTGTTATAGAACGCAGCTTGGCCTGTGCTAGTGTTTACTGTATAGGGCTAGTTTAGAGTGAGGAAACATTATTCCTTATGTTCGGAAATATACAGAACCATAAAAGTATGATGGCTGGTTTAACCTACAAAGAGTTTTCTAATCAGTTTCTGACAGAAAGTGGAAATTGTATCTTATAAAAGATTTATTTTATTCTTCTCCCTTTAATTTTCAGAGCTCAGAAATGCTTTGAAGATGTTAGAGAACTTGATAAATCTTCACAGCATCATATAGAATGTGTGTGAACAGAAAACATATCAAATACTAACGTGTTTGCACAGGCTTCCAGTTTTATTAATTCATTCACATTAATATTGATAAAGAAAATTATAAAAGAGCTTAATATATGAATTAAGTTAGCAATTTAATCTCCATGGAAATGTAAAAAATGATAAGATAATTAAATATGACATTTATAGTTTGCTGAATAATTTAGTTATAGTTATTAGCATTATTATAAAATGACATAAACAATTGTATGGCTCAAATGTGTGATTATGTACAAATATATACCAAACTGAACATCTTTTGCTGGTTTTACAGGTAATTAATGAATACTCACATAGTGCAGCTGTGGTGAAAATTCTAAACAATTTACCAGAAATTGTGTGCGTGTGTATGTGTGTTTCATCTCAATGAACTTAGGCTGGTACTGAGTTAAGTGGCACTTGCTCATTAATAGATTGAAATGTAATTTAACTACTTCAGTAGTAAAAACATTTTAAGTGGAAGAAAGCCTTATTTCTTGATCCCGTTTTTATGCCCATTTCAATTTCTAGGCAGAACATATTATCGTACCTATTATGGTAAAAATATTTTATATTTTAAAATTTTACAAAATAGAATCTAAACTATTTAGTTTTAGTTTTTTTTTCAAAATGACAACCATTATGATACATTTAGACAATTGCAAATTGAAATATATATAAAATGTATTTGTATTCCTATCTCCTGAACAAATAGGGGCCCAGGCTGCTGGGGGTGGGGATGGGTCGTTGACGTCAAAGCCTGGGGTTAGTGTGGGAGATGCCCCGATGCCTGACGGCTGCACTTGATGAAGCCAGACAGAAATATTAGAAGTAATATATTTGTGACAGCTAAAATCTGGCATTTAGACCACACTAATTTACCAATCTGAAAGCAGTTAATTACAGAATTAAAGTGGAAAACACATGTAAAGTCCACAGGAGAGAAACTAGAAAAATTAACTCAAAACACACATGTGTGTTTATGTACACATGCACGCATATATTCAGCACAAACCTGTGTCCATGGCATTATCAAGATGAGAGAGAAAACTAGATGGATGATATTATAGGCACAGTTTTGTGTTGAAAAAATGCTAGGAGCCCAGGACATAGCAGAGTGATTTCAGGGTCCTTAAATAGACTTATGCCCAAACATGGGGAATATAGCCTTGAAGGCTGAATAATCTCAACAGTTTTCCAAAACAGTAATAACAGCAATGATAATGGTGATAATAACATTAAAAATGATGACAATTATTTATAACCTCCCACTCCTACCCATGAAACCACCTGTATCTTCCATTGTTCACTATCTCTGTGGATGGTCACATGAAACTTCAAGTTATTGAATCCATACTCCTAGGAATAATGCTTGTCACCTCCTTAGAACCTTTCCCCAGACTCTTCCTAACCCACCTCTATGTCTTATTTGTATTATTTTCTTTTTCTAACTTTATTTATTTTTTTTTTAGGGAGGCGGGAAGGGAGGGAGAAAGAGTAGGAGAGAAACATTGACGTGAGAGAGAAAAATTGATTGGCTGCCTTCTGTACTCGCTGGGACCGGAGATGGAAGCTGCAGCCTAGGCATGTGCCCTTGATACAGATGGGCCTGTATAAAACATGACCAAAGCCCTGGGGCAGAGGAGGGCCCCAGTGAGGGAGAAGTCACAGGAGATGCCAAAGGCAGCAGAGGTCACATGGTTCTGCTAGTGTGGCACATGACATATTTCCTCAGCCCTAGGCTGAGACGCTGTGAGAAGGGGGCTCTGTGAGGAGTCTGCACAGGCTGGTGAAGTTGAATGGGGAGGAAAGAAAAAGCCCTCCTACGAACTTCCAGCACACAGTGGCAGGGGGAGTTTCTGACATGCCTGTCTAGTCTAGGAAAAGGACAAGGCTGACTGGGGAGCTGAAACCTTCTGGAGTGCATGCAATTTTGCACCAGGAAATTTAAACTAAGAAAGGAGAAAACATGGCTTCTTTCTCTCACCCTGTGTGAAGGCCAGAGGACTCGCTAATGGCGGACACTGAAAACCACATGGCTTGGTTGTAGATCACCACCCCCAGCTCCCCTGCAATCTCCCTGCAAGGGAAGTGGAGGTGCGGGCTGGTGGGCACTCCTCCAGAAAGGAGCCTGAGGCCCGACAGCCATGGGGAAAGAAAAGGAGCGGCTTGGAGAGTGAATCAGCGACTGCCTGCAGTTTCCCAAAGGACAGAACTTTTCGGTGGGATAAGGAACTCCAGGTGCAGTCTTGGTCTAGTCTCGCAGAGGGTGGTGGGGTTATTTTTCCCTGGTTTATCTGGAGGGGAGAGCCTCTGAGGTAAAGGCTTGCCATTCTTCCAAAACTGTGTAGCTTTCGAATAAATGACCTCTTTCTTTTTTCACCAATCCTCTGCCTCTGGAGTTTGCCTAAGGGTGGCTGACAGTAAAACCCCTTTTCTGTTTGGTAACACCCTGCCCAGGAATCGAACCTGTGACCTTTCAGTTTACAGGACCATGCCCAACCAACTGAGTCACATCAGCCAGGGCTATATTACTGTCTAAATATCCTTAATCTACAAGTCTCTTCATGTCTGCTCTTTTCACCTACTCTAAAATACAATCTTGGCTTAATTGAAATATATAGTCGCCCCTCCTCTTGATTAGATTATTGTTAAAAAATACTCAATTCATTCTCTCCTCCTTTTCCATGGGGGAGTACAATTTTTCATTACTTCGCCTTGAGAGAGTAAAATGGAGAATAAAAGACCTCTTTTGTCAGTGTTTGAAATATGCTTATGTAGTTGGATGTACTCTCTGCTTCATCCATTTCTGTGAGAAAAACATGTTCAGCTAGTTCAGTGGTCCCAGGAAGGTGAGACAAGACGGAACACAGCTTCCTGTGAAAAATTACATAGACATCGGAAAGTTAAAATAATTTTTAATTTTTAAATGTATAAGAGTTATTTTTCAACTTAGCTGCGTTTTACAAGAGCTTCTGAAAAATTCATGAACTGATCTTTACTTTAGCACATTTGTTAACATTCACGAGACCTAACTCTGAAGCCTCAACTACTGATACCATTTAATGAAACAAAAATCTACCTCTAATTCCTAATGCATAACATAAAGCCTAAACTAAAAAAGAAATAATTCTGTTTGGAAGTGATGCTAAATAGTGAAGACCCCAACATTCAAACTTACCTTTATGAGACATTGTATGTGCCCAGATGTAAACAAAAAAAAAAAAAAAAGAAGAAGAAGAAGAAGAAGAAGAAGAAGAAGGATCAAATCATTGTAATGAAACATATATTTGGGAAATATTTCCAGGAATAAAGTGATACATCAGAAGTAGTGGTTAACTAATTCATGGGCAGGTAATTAGAAAATTATACAAAGTGATAAAAATGATGCAAAAGAAAATAAAGCTTTTAGATCAATAATGAAACCCCAAGCAGACGGGGTTGCCATTGACCTTTTAAACCTTGACTGGGCCCTGGAATTGGAGCCACTCTACGAAAATGTCATGAGGTTGCTTGGCCCCCAGTTTCCTCAGCTCCTCAGCCATTCCTGTTAAGTAGAGAGGACCCCTAATGTAATTCCTTCATAAGATTTCTTGCTGTGGAAAATAAGTGTCCCATTCCTTTATAACAGTTTGCTACTGTTTATAAAAGTTTACTCCTTTAATGTTGGGTTTAGATCTTGTCAGCTTACATCCTGTTATGATGGGTTCCTTATTCTTCCAACACAACCCTGTACTTTTCCCGCTCCCCGAATGTCCTCTTTTATGCTTCCTCTTTGTTATTTTGTCTGTTTAAATCCCCCTGAGTCAGAGCTGGGGGATTCATTTGCCTTCTCTGATCTTCATATCCAAAGGGAAATAATTAGTATTTGTCTCCTATTTGAACTAAAAAAAAAAGTACATCATGCCGTGGAATGTCTGTCATCTTATGGCTTTCTTCACCAAAGCGTGTTTAGAATGATGGTAAATGGCTAAATAACTTACTTTATTCTGCTAAAAGTCATACAGGCTCAGTGAAACCAGCAATGTAGATTTTTAATATCTTCCCAAATTGGATGTCTGCAGGGAGAGCCAGGATCAGAGAGAGACCTAGGCAGTTCATGATGACTTTCCCTTTAGACAAACTTGTGTGTTGAGATCATCTCTTTAAAGGTTCCAGAGGTACTAGAGAATTCTTAAAGGTTGCTAGATTCCTCCCATTGACTTGAATTCATTCACATATAAGCATAAATGTAAACCTGATTCTCTTTTTTAATCAGTATCAGAGGACACTAAGTAACCTTTACATTACATTTACTAAGTCACTGAGTAGAATTAAATGGCCATGCCCATTGTTTTCAATACTGTATGGTCACCAATAGACTCATAGACACAGAGAACAGGCTGATGGTTGCCGGGGGAAAAGGGTGGTGGGGAGTGGTGGAAAGGTGAAGGGATTAAGAACTACAAATTGCCGGCTGAAAAACAGTCACGAGGATGTAAAGCACAGCATGGGGAATATAGTAAAAAATATTGTACTAACCATGTACAGTGTCACCTGGGTACTTGAAATATCAGGGAAACCATTTTGTAAAGTATCTGACTGTCTAGCCACTATGCTGTACACTGAAACTAATACAAAATTATAGTGAAAGTAAATTGCAATTGAAAAATGAAATTTTAAATTAAAAATAAGTTGTTTACAGTGAACCAGACCAGTGGTTTTCAACCTTTATCATCTCACGGCACATATAAACTAATTACTGAAATTCTGTAGCATGCCAAAAATATGTATTTTGCTGATCTGACAAAAAATAGGTATAATTTTGATTCATTCACACTGGATGACTATTGTTGCGCTCACTGTCTGCTATCACTTTTTTATTTGACAGTCTCAGGGAAAAGAGGTCATGCCCCTGACTAAGTCGTCAGGTATGGGATGTTTTGAAAATCTTGAAGTGCACCAGTTGAAAACCACTGACCTAGGCTATCACTCTTTACAGAACCTTGCTTCCATGTTTTCATCTCAAACTTATCCATTCTTCTGTGCTATCTTACTACTTCTGAGGTTTTTGTTCTGAATAATGCTAGAAAATCAGCGAGCCATTATTTAGAACTACAGTCACTGCAAAATTGCTACTGTGAGTACATAAGGAGTATATACAGTAAAAGCCCGACAATGAAGTGTAAATATATCTCTGACATCGTTAAGCCATTTTGCTACCGACTGCTGCTGTTCGGTTAGCTATAGCTTCATCGAAACAGTCAGAATCACAGGTGCTTGACTAGGAGACATACTACATGGTGGTGCTGAAAACAAGAACATAAAATCAGTGCTTTATCTTGTATACAACATTGAAATAAAGTGATTAAATGAATAAAAACCATTTGAAATTAAAAGAGTTCAATATAGTTTAATTTTTGAAAGCTAATCTATGTTCTTTGATAGTGGAAATACCGGGAACTGTAGTGTTTCTGTATTTTCTCAGTGATCTGTCAGATTTCAAGCAAACTACTAGCTCAAGTAGTTCCTGTATTAGATGGCTACATTCTCTTTGATGAAGTCATATCTTTGTGAAGCTAGATTTTTAGAAGTTATGATGACAAGCAAGTATGGGATAAAAATCAACATGGAACAGGGAATGAGAATTTGATATGTATTGACAAACAGGTGTCATGTTGTTAGGACATAAACATTTATTAAGATGTTTGGACCTAACTATTTAATAAACAAAATTGTTAGCTATTTCTTTTGATTTAAGACAGCCATGAAAAAATCACTGATACCCTAAATTTCAGAGAGCTTAGAAATTTGGGGAACCTCTGAGATAATCTGTTTATTCAATGTGTACCTTTGAAGTCCTCTGTGACAGATGCTGTTCCAATTCTGGTATGCAATGATGCATGAAACAATTGTTACGTCATTCTCCTTGGCTTTCATGTCCAGAAACAGGCTTTTGCCAAGTTGCTAATCTATGAAAATACAGTAAAAATGTATGAGTTATGCAGACTAGAGAGTGAATGCTATCTACTATTCATATGTTTTTTAATCATCTGCAATTCATATAACTTCTAGATTTTTAAATTGCATTTATTGTATGTCATGATTGTTCCTAGGCAATGCAAGACAGATGGAGTCTCCAGCATCCTTTGGCAGGCTTTTCTGTGGCCTTTGTCCACTTATGGCACAATAGCTCCTCAAGTTCCTGGACTATTATGGGCTGCCATGGCAGCACAGAACTTTTCATTTTATCCTTTCTCCTAAGGTTGCATTATCAGAAATGGAGCATGTTGTATGTAGCCTTACACCTCCTGATTTTACTTATTTAAAAATATTTACTTTCTGACTAAATTGCATTTTAATAGAATAATTCAAAGGAATGAATTGTGTTGTTTCGGTAGAAATGTGTGTATGCAAGTGTGCACACATATTGAATGTGAAGTTAGGAGGACACTATGGGAGATTCTTGGGAAAGTCTCATATCGTATCATAGTATGTACTTTATCTCATTGGAGAGGGAAATCATCTATTTCCTTTTATATGTGTGAAGCTAGATACTTGATTACTATATGTTTTCAGCACTTATGCTCAGTAACTTCCCTTGCATGCCATCTATACCTTAACAATTTAGTTGCTTTTTATTCTTGCCTAAAAACAATCCTCCCCTCCAGTCTCCTCACTCTTCCTTTTATTGGTGTGCACTCCCGTCAACATTTTGTCCACGCATTTCTCCAGGCTAGAATTCCCTGAAATGCATGCTCTTCCAAGCCATATCCTTAATCCTTCTAGATCAATATTCCCTGATATTTAACCTGTAACAATCAAACCGCTTCTCCCCATTCTTATAGTTCTTCTGATTGTGCCACACACACTTTGCATATAGATTTAGTCTGTAATTCTTTATTCTGTAATTTAACATTTTTGTCTCCTCTGCACTACTAATTAGATTGTAGGCTCCTTTTAAAAAAATAGCCACCTCTTTTGCCTCTTGGAGTAATTTCATCCTGGGATAGAAAATTAATGTAGCCTTTTAGAGAAATGAAGCCTGAGTAATTATTTATATGCCTACTCTTTCTTGAAAGATGTAATTCAATGTAATGGTGAAGGGAAAAAAGTTCTGAGGCAGAGGAGGGAACTCAAAATAAGATAGGACCTTGCAGAGTTAGTTACAGCTTCACCAGAAAACAGAATTGGTCACGTGGAAGGTCTTTGAAGAAACCGTAGGAACCACGGAACTGCTGCTTTAAATGGCAAGAGATTGATCCAGGGGGTCCTTCCTATAGTCTGTCATTCACTGGCTAAAGTTTACACCAAAGAACACCTCCTCTTTGAATTTTCAGTTCATGTTTCCCAGCCCTCTGGTCACTGTTTGTGAAGCCTGACCCCAATATCTGGCATTAAGGGAAAACAAAAAGTTACAGAATAAGTCACAGGTATGTAAGTTACAACATAGGGAATACAGTCAATAATACTGCAATAACTATGCACTGTTCCAGGTGGGTACTTGAAATGTAGGGGGAATCACTTTGTAAAGTATATGGTTATCTAACCACTGTGCTGTATACCTCAAGCTAATGCAAAGTAATATTGAATGTAAACTGCAGTTAAAAAATTAATGTTCATCATTTTTATTTTTTAAAAAAAGAATCATGCTCAATATTTTAAAGACATTTTAAAATTTCATGTTACCTCATGTAAATTAAATAACAAAGCAGAGATAGGTAATTAATTTATTTTATTCAACAAATACTCACTACATGTCCAAATCTACCAAATATTTTTTTAGGTAATACTTCTCAGGGGAGTGAATGAACAAACTACCTCTTAACATGTAGACCTGCTTCTTAGTGGAGAGAAATAAACAAATAATGAAAGAGCTAATTAAATTATGTGATTTTATGTGGTGATAACTGTACGGGATTGGAATAAAGCAGTAAAGCAGATATCATATACTGTGAAGGCGTGAATACAATTTAAAATAGGAAGATTTGGAGAGTCCTCTTTAAAAGATCGCATGTGAGCGGAGATTCAAAAGAGGTGAATGAGCCAGCAAACATTTAAGAAAGAGTAAAGCATTCAAGGCGAAAGGAAAAGCAAGAGCAGAGTTGCTGATATGGGAACATTCTTGACATGCTCAAGAAGCAGAAAGGCAGTCAACGCGGCTACAGCAAAACGAGTCAGTAAAAGAGACTATTAAGAGAGAATGTCAGAGATAACAGGAGCCAGAAAATGATGGAGATGAGTAAGCATTATAGGGGTCTGAGCAGAGAGGAGACCACCTGACACATTTTAACAGGACCTTTCTGACTTCATCAATGCCAGTTTAGGCTATTGCCATAAGGCGGCTTGGACTGAGAAAGCTGGTGTGGAGTTGTGTATATTGTCGGGTCTGAAAATCCATGTGCTGCTGTACATCTACGAGCCTCACAAGCCAGCTATACCTTGTTTGACTCTTAACCTATTGGGTTTCATTATCCTGCCAGCTCACAGAATTATTCAAAGAGTCCAGTCACCTATGAGAACCAGTGGTCGCCGCCTCCTTTTGTCATTAACAAGGCCTGCCTGCCGGTTCGTTCTGCAGAGCAAGGTGGTAAAAGTCTAGTTATCTTTTTAAAAGTAAACCTAAGAGAATTTATATGTGGAATACCAGAAAAAGAGAGGGCTTGAGAATACCCCCATGGAAAAAAGAAAAAAAAAGTTCTATGTTTTTAAACCTAAGGTACAGGATTAATACAGTCGCTGTTAACTGACATGGGAATGACTATGAAAGGAACGTATTGGGGTGGATAGATCAGGCTACTTTGGGGTTATTTTATTTGAGGTGTTGTATAATTTTGGTATTGACTATGACAATAAAGTACATTAGGTATTTTTGGAATAAAGCCAAAAGAATGCATGAGGTAAAGGAGGTCGAAAAGAGCTCTGCAGCGGACTTGGCGAGGAGCCGCCTAGATGCGCCTTCTGGAGCTGGAAATGCTGTCCATACACAGCCCCCGCCTGAGAAGCTGCCCCTGCTGGGCCATCGTGTGGACCATTTCAGCCTGTTTCAGGCAACTCAGATTCCACTCCCAGGGAAGTCCACTGAGGCTGCCAGCAGTCTTCGCTACGTCTCCACGTCTCCCCCTGCCTAATCCTGCTACCTCTGTCTCTCCTCAATACTCTGCATGCCAAACTCCATCTCGGTGGACCCTGAGGGAAGTGGGGACAATATGGAAAGAGTAGTTCCTTATACACTGAAAGACGGTGGTCAAGGGGACAAGATTACCAAAGGCCAAAGTTGCTGATAAATATGGTGAGAAACCGGGAACCATCACTGGATTTAGCACCATTGGTGATGACTTTCACAAGAGCAGTTTCATTAGGAGAGAAGGGCCAAACACGTGAGCAGTTTCCAAGAAGAGCGTGAGTTCAAAGAGGCATTTGTTTTGATTTATAATGGAGAAAAGGCCATTTTTGCATGTTGATTGTGAAGAACTGAAAGCGGAAGAAAAAATGATGGCAGGGAGGAGGAAAGGCTGTCTGCTCCAGAAGTGGAGGAGTTGGATTAAATTTTAATCTGCAATAAAGAAGGAAAGGCAGAATATGGGTGAATAGATGTTGGTCTGTAAGGAAAGTGCTGAAAACAGATTAACTTCATTAAACATAATTCCTACAGCACAGCCAAAGGGGAGATATTCAAAGGCTTTTAGATCTTTCTTTTATAGCCTCCGATTCCTTTTCTGATAAGTTCATAACAGATCATTTCAGAGCCCATTAAAATATCCTCATCTCAGCTGCCTTAGCTGAGCATTTAGATATATGACCCTGGTACATTTTGTTTCTGATTACTATTTTTGTTAAAACACATTTTTATTTGATCTCTCTGACCTGCCTTTTCTTTACTATCCTCAATTTCTTATTCTATTTTATATCAACAACTTGCAAGGAGACATGCATAATTTGGAGTATAATCTCCGCCCTCTTCTCTGCAGCATCCCCTGCTGTTAGCTGGCACTCAACAGCTTTAATTGATTGTTTGCTTGGAATGTTCTTCTTCCACTACTGCTTGAAAACCTTCATTTTCTCCCAGCCTTTGCTTAAGATCCACCTTTGATACTGCAAATTTAATCCTGCAAATTTCCCCCTTATTCCTCACCCCATATGCAATATACTTTTTTTCCTGCTTTTACCACTTTCTTATTCACTATGTATTTTGCTTATTAATTAGGTTTATTATGTACTCTCTTTCCCACCATCATTCAGTTCCCACCAGAGCAGGGTCCTGTCTATTTTGTTCATTGATGATTTCCGAAAGCCTAAACAGTGCTCAGCTCAACATAGGTGCTCAGTAAAATGAAATAATGAATGCACTTATTATTCCTTTACAATTAAAGAATCAATTCCCTCTTTAACGTTTCCAAATTTCCTTAAGAAGATATGGAAGCTCATTTTTTTTCTTATTTATTATTAGTCACTTAGTATATGCTTGAAGTTACTTTAAAGTAAAAGTCACAATCATCAAAACCATTTATTTAATTCAAGACATACTTGTACAAATAAATATTTATTGATCAAATGGTGCCATGTGTACTGTGGCATGAAATGGTAGACATTTGCTCTCTGCTTTTATTTATAGTCAGCTATTAAATAGCACAATAAAAAATTTATATCTGGTGACGAATTGGATGGATTTGTACTGAGTAGTTGCAAAGCTGTACAAAGATGAAACATAGATGAGTTAGCTCTGCCTTCTCTGCTGTCGTTCATGGGGCGTGGCCTCGTGGGTGCCATGTGAGTACTACCTCTGAACCAGGCTGTGAGTTATTTTGTTCACAAATATATTCTCAGAAATTTTTGTATAAGTAGTGCTTAATAATTATGTTGAACAAATAAATAAATACCACTAATAATCCAGCAAATCAGTGTAACAAGATATCAATATTAAACTATTTCTATAGGTTTCTTTGAGGAGGAGTTGGCACTATAGATATACTAAAGAATGAATAACACAAATCTCTGTATCAGAATTTGCAGAGAAAAGTATTGAAAACAAAACAAAACATGACTTTACAACCCCCTCACCCATTTCAAGATGGAGAAATGGGTGACAATGGGAAATGAGAAAAAAATGATGTTTTATACAAGGCCTGTCTCTGAAAAAAATGTGCTGTGAAGACCTAGACCTTGTGTTTCTTGTGGGGAGGGGAACTACATCTCTTTTGACAGAAATATCAGGAGGAAGCTCTTATGAGAACACCTGGAAAGAGTGAAAAGATTTTTAAAAAACGATTAATGCAAGATTCCTCAACTTGAATCACAGGTCAACCACTCCACAAAGACACTGTTGGGATCTGTTTCTTCTGTGGCATGTAGGTGTCTTCTGAGAAGGCTCTATACCATCGCGATGTTTTGGCACATGTCTGATCTTTGGAACACTGAAGAACATTACAGTGAAACGATTCTCCAAGCAAACAATATCCATATTTATATGACAAAATTGATTTCAATAAAATAAAGGAAACAAGAGACAAAGGTGGATGTTTTATAATGATACGGGGGACACTACATCAAAAAAGTATAACTCTTTTTAATATATAATATATATGCACCCCATCAGGGAGCACTGAAATATATAAAACGACAAACAGAACTGAAGGGAAAAAATGACCCAAACACAATTATAGTTGGGAACCTTAATACTCCATTGACAGCTCTAGACAGAGCATCCAGACAGAAATTCAACAAAGAAATATTGGCTTTAAATGACACATTAGACCAAATTAACATAATTGACATTTACAGAGCCTTTCATCCCTGAACATCTGACTATATATTCTTCTCCAGTGCACATGGAACATTCTCAAGGATAGACCATATGTTGGATCATAAAACTAGCCTCAACAAATTCAAGAAGATTGAAATCATACCAAGCATATTCTCTGACCACAATGCTTTGAAATTAGAACTCAGCTGCAAAAAGAAAGTAAAGAAACCCACAAATACGTGGAGATTAAACAACATACTACTAAAAAATGACTGTCAAAGAAGAAATAAAAGGTAAGATCGAATACCTTTAGAGACAAATAGAGACAAATGAAAATGACAATATGACATAAAATGTAGGCATGCACATGGTGCCCTACAGTACCACTTTCTTGATTGTGAACAAAGCAAATAAATCAACTATTTCATGCTTCTATGTTCTTTAAGTGGAAATCAAGACTTTTGTATAAAGTTTTAACAAAGGTGAAAATATAACCTATCTTTGCATGCAAATATTATTAATACACAAAATGTTATTTTAACATCTGACTGTGTAATTGGTGAAAATGTGTCCAGATAATTTTGCATTAATTTAGCATTCTACTAATCACAGGCCTTATTGTGTCTGTTACTCTAAGAACACTTATATGCAGACAGTGCTCTTTTATTAGTTTGGTTAATCAGCAATAACAAAGGTGAGGTAGGCATCACCGTCTGAAAGTAAATTGAGCATGAATCATTGACTGGATTTTAGATATTCTAACTAGTTAAATATAGTTTAGATCCTCAGTTAGAACTAAGGTTGACAGTGCTATAGAATTATGATCTTTATATCACTTGCTCTTAGGCAACATAAGATGCAGAAGACTGAAAAGTAACATAGTTGATCCAAAATTTAAACTATTCGTTATCAAATTTTTAATATAAGATTATTTTTGAAAATAATATGGCTCTCATGGTAAAGTTAAGTAAAATCTTGATTAATTGAAGCCTTGGCTACGAGTTTCTGTTAGTAAAAGTTTTACTGTACCTTCTTTCTAAATTTGCCTTCGACCTTAATTAGAAATTTAATTTTTAATTTTCATACCTTTGTAACTATAACTAACCTCTTTAGATATTGATGTACTTTTAATTTTTAAGGTATATCATTAAAAGATCATAAGCTGCAAAATATTATTCCTGACATAGAAAAATCTTGATAGAAAAGGGAAACTTCAAGTAATATATTTATTAGTTAATAAATAGTTTATTTATTTTTGCTATATTTTTATACTCAATTCTTTTTCACAATATATTATAATTATTTTAACTTTTGGAAATGTGCTCAAAATTTTTTCCTAAATATTACTTGTGGTGCATCTTCGAAAAAACTCATTTGAATGTCAAACATTAAACTCTGGTTATCAATTGATTAAAGAGAATAGAGATCACGAAGTAGGTCAGATTATTTTGTCCTTGTTTCCTCTATCATCTAGGTACTCCTTAAACTTTAGTTCTTCACGATTACTCTCTGGAAGGGTAAATTACTGACACATGGCCTTTGTCTAACTTGTGGTCTATTTTCTACTACAGTAAACAACTTATTTGGCCCATTTACTTCTATAGAAAGAGTTACATTATTCAGTGACTTTGGCATGCCAATTAATTTCTTAGGTGACTAGATAAAAAGCTTTTCTATGTGTTAGCAAAATGCACTGAAATGCCAGCTAGTGACTCTTATAAGCTGCAAAATTGTCCAGACTCTAAGTTCCAACGTCAAACTGCATGTGGTATTTCAGTTCTGCTTGACCACTGACTTGCCCTGTGACTTTGACTGTGTATTTAACTTCTCTGAGACTCTCATATTTAAGCAATGGGTATAAAAATTCTATCCATTTGTTTGGTAGGGTTGGTATAAGTGTTTTGTAATTTCCTCAGTTTTTGAAATTTGATGGATGTTTTTCTTTGTTAATGACTTAACTGATTTTTGTAGAGAAAACCCTTACCATAAACCATAGTCAGTTACTATTGGGTTGATAAACAACAAAAGAGCTTGGCCTTTTTTTTTTCTCTAGCGGAATAAAAAACCAAAAATTTATCAATGAATAAAACAAAGCAAAAATTGTAGTGCTCAACTCTGGAAGTTTTGAATATGTTTGTATCTGGATTTTTTTATGTACCTGAATTTTATCCCATATTCACAACAGTAAAATATTAGCTACTTTGAGCCACAGTGAAATTGTGACTATACTTACTACTTAAGAGGTTGATTACCCCTGAAAGAACTAAAAATTTAAGAAATTGAGTGTCACTGTAGCACTGACTACATGAAAAAATAAAATAAAAATGAAAAATATGAGCCAAGTATGTCAAAAATAAAGAGGGGGAAATTAGATTTCTATTGTTTTGCTAATTCATTTTTAGATGTTGGACTGGTATAGAGTAGGGGTAGATAAGATTATTTAAATGTATCTCAGTAAAAAACACTTCTTAGTAAAAAGTGGGAAAAATACTATAAGCAGATTTAAATATTACCTTTATTATTTTTTCTTATTTTTTAATTATTAAGTTAAACAATTAAATTACAGTTTATACTCAATATTGTTTTGTATTAGTTTCAGTGTACAGCATAGTAGTTAGACAGTCATATACTTTATAAAGTGTTCCCCACAATATTTAAATATTAACTTTAAAGTTATATACACCAAACTGATAATTTTTACTAACTAGTCACCCAACCAATATTTGAAGATTTTCAATGATTCTGTATCCAAGACTGCTTGTGATATCTTGAAATGAGTCTGAATGTTAGGAAGGCAAATTGCTGGTTAAATATTTTTAAAATCTGAAGATATGAATATACTCAAATAGTTAAAGAGTGATTCATTGATAACAGGGTGAATCTATTCAATAACAATTCAGTGCATGACTAGTGTTTCGACATAGTCATAGAAAATCAAGGAAAACATGAATTTTCAATTTTATTTGATTCACAGATTATTTGTCCTTTTAAAATTACTAAAGGTTTTGAGTGAAACAACATTTAGCACCACCCCAGTGCCAGTCTTCCAGCTGTATCTGCATTCTAGACAGATTGGGGGTGTGTCCGCAGTGCTTAACGCTCAGCTGTTCACCCTAGCCCCGCTGCCAAAATGAAGGGTCATCAGATACACATGGCATCTCTGCAGTTTCCTAATATACCCAGGCAATAAGCAATATCATGCTTCTATCCAAGGTTAGAAAACATAGAAAAATACTTTTACCCTCTCATGTTGAGTTTTATCATCAAAATTTTAATTCAAGGACCAAAGAAATTATGTACCTCCAAACAAGCATAATGAAATTTGTTTCTATGCTTGCTTCACTTCTTTTACATAGGAATTAACATTTACTATTTACTCTTCTTTATGTTTTACACATTAGGTTGACTCAATAATTAATGATCTACTGTTATTCAGAAAAAAAATGGAATGTGAATACCTTTAAATTTAATTCATTCCTTTCCCCCCATAACTTTGTTCTCCCAATATAGTCAACTTTGATTTTTAAGCTTATATAATACCTTCAGAAAACAAACCTGAACTAACAGCATAATCTAAGCATCTGGGAAATGTATTGTATCATTAAAACCAGACAGTATGTAGACGTATTTCTCCCATTCCTTAGAAGAACTCCATGGAATAGCAACTGCACACCACCCCACCCCAAACAAGAAAGCTGTTATAACCTGGAAGACACTGTCTTTAATGACAAACTTTTACGCACACAGTTCATTAAAACTATTGTTGTACCAAATTTTAATGTTCTGGTAAAAAGTTGCTCACTTTTAACCTTTCAGGCAACACTTGTAAAAAGAGGAAGCCAAACATCACATACAAATCTCTTTTACTGTTTCCATCTCATCCTTAATATGCCAATTAGAATGTTGCTGGCTAGGATAAGATTGTACCCAGCTCAACTTAGAAAATAAAGAAATAAAAATGAACTGTTTGTAATATTTCTCATAAGTATGTTAGTGGTAGAATGACCTTGAAACACAGCTTTTTATAAAATGGAATAAATCATAATTTTCTGTTATTAAATTAACATTACTAGAACACCTCATGGTGTTGCTGGATATTCATAACATTATTTAGAGCATTTAAAAATGTGCAGTTAAATATGAAGCTTATGTTCTACATGTAGAAATCAATTTTGTTTATTTCATAAATAAAGCCAAGGGATAGAGAGTAATGACTAAGTAACGTCAGTATCTTTTCTTAACGAGGGAATATTTCAAGTGTGATTTAAATCACTTGACTACAAAATGGCTCATATTGAGGTAACTGGAGTTTTGTTTATTCATGTGCTACTATTTGTACAGTGAGATAAACAACTGATAGAGAGTCAGGTTGTTGTATGAACTAAGCAAATCCAATCCAGTGACAAACATGATATGAAAAGATAGAGCTAATCTAATAATAAATTATATTACAAAAGAATCATATGTGTCTTTCAGATAAACCAATAGATACCTTGTTTTATATAACAGTAAGAAAAACCTATTTTACTAGATTTTATTAAAAACCTGGATTAGCTACCATGTCAAAAAATCTTCAAGGTTGTTTTCCACCAGCCTACAACCCACTGGTTTCTGTTCCCTTTAAGGTTTCATGGTTGTGAGTGACATGTAATTGAGTGTTTGACTCTCAGTTCACATACTGGGTTTGGTGATGTGTGCGTGATCCTCTCAGTATACTTGAGATAAAGTGTTATTTTTCCGGCTCAGATTCATTGTTTTTAGAATAGAACCCCTGCTGTGGGGGACAGTCAGTTAGGGCATTCATGGGCTTTGAGTAGGAGTTGCTGGAAAGTGAATTACATGGAACCAAGAGTTTCCATGAAAGTGAATGTGTTTCTTAATTAAGGTCTGTGTAGATGGCTACTATTTTCTCTTCTTATTTCTTATGGATGAGCTTTAGGAAAAAAATCTGTTCTACTGCTACTGGTGATATTTCAGAGACATGCTTTTGGATTTTAGAGCAAATAAAAATAAAGAAGAAGACAAGTAGTGTTATAGTTTGAGTTGAAATCGAATATTAACTCAGTCAATCTTTTCAAACTTTGCTTTAGGCCAAGAGAAAAGCAAAGTTTGCTATTAAAACCCAGATAATTAGAGCAAGTCTGCATACTACTTCATTGCCATCTTGGAGAGTCCCACAAATAAATCGGGTTTTGAGAAAATCCCATATATCGTGTTTATGCATGGAACAGGTACCTAATATTCCTAAAGGTAAAATCTTTATTAGCAATATACCATGCTATTCTATGAATGCTTCAAATAAGCCAACAATCTACATTTTGCCATCTGATTTAATTAAGGCGATAAATGATGATGGTATGTCTAGAGTGTTGTAGTCATAGTCTAAATTAACACAATGCCTTGGGTTACCACTACGTAATCATTGAGATTTCCCTGCCATCCTCCTGTTTTATCAATATTAGTTGGAATATTTTGGTTTGTTTGTGTTTTTAATTTTACATCTCCTGCTGTGAACCCCTAAGCAAGATAGGCAGACGTTGCCCTCCTTGTAGCACAGACTATAAGGCTCCCTTCTTTCGTTGTTTTCACATTTTTTCCTTCCATTTGAATAAATGCATGCCCCATTAATGTAATATTGCTCTGCCTTTTATATCCAATATTAAAAATTAACTTATGATAATAGGAGATTAGTCAATTATAAGGAAATATTTGAAAGGCAGGAATGAGTTCTTCCAATTAAATTTCTAGAGGAAGGTGGCTCAGGGCTTCGAATAGTTGCACTATATAAAACAGTTATAAATAATTATGCCTTCTTTACCTTAAATATGTATTTTAATAGTTAAATGTTTTATCTATGTATACAATAAACACATACATGTATAGGGAGAGAGATTATATTCTATATTCTAATAATAAAGACAAAAATCTCTAGAAATAAACTTCTGAAATTTCAATGTTTTATGCTGTATACTCACAATACTACTGATCACTGGAAAAATACTTAAAGAATAGACCTCATATGTAACATTTATTACTATCTTTTGCAAGGCACGGACTATTATGCCAGATAGTGTTTTAAATTTTATTATAAAATACGATCTTATTTTAATTATCTGAAGTGACTAGAACATAGAATTTAAAAATCTAGATTCTGTATTATCAGAAGGGAAAGAAGTTGAAATTCATGATTTTTAATTTGTTTTTCATAAAACTGAAAAAATGTTTAAAAAAATGTAAATAAGAATTCCAATTATGCTATGGAAATATATCCATACAGAAATGATTTGCTCAACATATATTTTAAAAATTGATGTACAAACAGCCAACTTTTCATCTCCACAGAAATGTTAAAATATGTAATTTGGAATTTTTCTACTGTTTAAGTAGGAAATTTACTATACAAGGATAAACCATACTTCACTGAATTTATGTCCTATGGAACGATCATATAATCATGGTAGAAAACAGGCTCAGCAAAGTATTTCATCAACAATACTCTAACTACCTAAGTCTATTTGAAATGAAAATGAGAATAGAATATTCCTTTAATAAGTTATGCTAATATTTACAGTGCTTTGTAATACCTCAATTGGTAATTTTTCTCATTTCTATTTTTATGTTGGAACTGCTTCTTAAAAAATACAATGTTTGTATTTTTCTAACTTAGTTTTATAGAAAACTAAAAATATACATTTATGGGAAAGAGCAATTAGTATGTAATCATAGAAAGTGAAAGATTGAAATTACAGGGTTATTTTTTCAGACTTTCCATTTTTATTTTGTTTCTTTGTTCCCCACATCCTGACATATACACTGGGTTTTCAGTCAATGAGGCTTAGAAGGGATTTCTTAGACGAAAAAGAGGTCTGTGCATTAGCTTTAATTTTATCTGTAGTGCTCATTGATCCTCAGAACGAATATTATCTCCTCTGGAAATGCCAAGCATATAAAATAAAGCCCTTCTAAATTATATTATGTACTCACACAATTTTTAATGACTGTGTGAAAAATTAGAAATATATCCCATTACAGAATGATAGGCATATTTTGACTAGTTTTCACAAGAGAATCTCTCATGTTAAAGTTGTTGTTAGGTTTTAGTTACTGTTCTTGAAATTCACATGCAAGGTACAAATTTGACCCAATATCACATGTACAGAGCAGCATAAAATTTGTACAAATATTTCTGCAATTACTAATTTTCTGATATTGAACAACAAAACAACATAAAATCTACTGTTTTTGCCTTCTGCCTTTATGATATGCAAATATTTTGTGTAAATATTCATAACACAGATTGAGATTATTACTTGACTTCTTTGTGTCAGACCTCTTGAACAACAAATATTGAGAAGGATAACATAAAGATGAATGAGTTAAAAGTTGTATTTATTTAGTGTCTAGCTTTTATAGGTGATCTGATCATTTGTATTTGTTTCAAATTATCATGGATGGTCAGATATTTTAATAATGTCATTTATTTATTATATCAAAATATTAAAGTGCCTACTCTGGTAACAGAACTGACCCTACAGATATAAAGGCAGATACAACATAGTCTCAGCTTTACGGATCTGAAAGTGGGTTTTTACTCCATGGTTACAGTCCAGTTTGATGTTACCTGTTGCCAAGAGGACAGCGCAGGATACCAGGTAGACATAGGAGCTCAATGATTTGTAAAGCAAGCACTTGGAAGTCCGGCTGCAGTGTTCACTTTCACTTTGAATGTTTCGATGTTATGTAGATATTTCTAGTTTTAGTACATTTATCAGAGCTGTGCTTCCTTTCCTATAAATCTAGAGATTTCTAGAGAATATATTGAATTTTGTGGAATATTGGTTACCATCCCTGTTGTTTATTCAGCATTACAATGTTTTTTCCTAAAGAAAATTGTCCATACTGAGGTGGAGAGCTCTAACGAGGTTCACTGACTTCAGCTGGAAGGCTCATATCAAGTCAAAAAAGAAAAAATTAAGTTTATTTCTTGCTAACAAGAAAGCATAATCTCGCAGGCTTAGTATTAACTGAGACCCTCTCAAGAGGAGAAAAAGCCTCAGGTTCCTGGACTGTTTGAGTAAACATGACTCTCAGGCAGGCTGGTTTGAAACTGAAACACACTGTTTGGTCGCTAGCGATGCCGGCGTGTGAATCTCAATATCTTCTCATTTAGATTTTAGAAGAATGTTATTACAGCTGTTTCAATAATTTTTATTTAGAAGTTCTATGCTTAGGATTTTAGAAGCATTTTGTAAAAATCATCAGAGAGTAGAAAAGGACGAATACTAGATTGATATAATAAGACCCAACCTGCGTTGTCTGTCTCCTGCTGGGAAGTGCTCTAAGTGCTCTAGACCATTTACTTCTCATAACAAACATGCAAAGAAAGAAACAGAATTACTTTCCCTTTATAAGTGAAGAAACTGAGGCACAACATCATTAACTGTCCTTTAATGTCATATAGCTAGTAAGTTATGGAGCTAAATCAAACCCAGTAAGTCTGGCTTCAGAGGCTGTACTTCCTAACCACACTGCCTCTAGTTTGCCTTGTAAAAATATTGAAATTTTCTAAATATATTATTTTTTGTTACAGTACAATCTAATTTTTGCTGCATTTAACATTATATTAATACAGTTTAAAAAATTGCAAGTCTGGTACAAAAATCAATAAATACAGGGGGAAAAAATCAACAAATCAACCTGTAGATAAAAGTATTAAAGTAACAAAGAAATACAGATACCCAAATTCAAACTACCAAATAATCATTTTGTATTCTATTTTGTCTCATTTTTAGAGATTTAAAAATAATTTGTAAAGTATTTGATGTCGAGGGCATTAATAATGGTAAGCAGGCACATTTTCCAAGCCAGTGTGTCTCCTATGTGGAAAAATCTTACATAATTTAAAATCTTTCTACCTGGGCTGACATATGAATGTATTTATTAATTAGAATCTGTTTCTAAACAAATTGTTATAATACAATTAATTATAATCATTATAATTGAATTTAATGATTTTTACTGAGTTTCTAATTTTTTTCATTTCTGGTTGACCTGCAGCTGTTATTTATGGTTATTAACATCATTTAAAATTGTGCTCAGCATCCTATATAGCTTATACATTAATCTTATCTTTATTGTTCCATAACCTATAATATGGCAGAATTTGGATAATATGTCTTCCTTTTGATAAATATGTCTATACTGTTTGAGTTGTACAAGTGTAAGCCCATTTTTTTCATAATCAGTTTCTAGAATTTAATTACCATAGTTTCAATTTTTAAACTGACCATCGATTGTAAGATACCTCAGTGAGTTAATAAATGCAACTGCACTGAAACTAGACATTGTAAAACCCATCTTTCATGGTAATGGGCCTCACTACTAAAGACTCAATTTGCTACACACAATTCTAAATATTGTCTGGGGCCTCCCTCTGTTAAGGGGCCTAAATTTCAGTGATTTGTCAATAAATGGCGGTACTATCTTGAGTACCCAAAGAGGCAATTATGTACAAAAGTCATCCCCTTATTTCTGATATAAAAAATGAAATTTTAAATAGACTTTGTCACAAACTAGGAGCAATGGGTAAACACAAAAAATCTGGAACAAGATTTGAAAAAATAGAAATTTCAGGCATTTTCAGATTCAGTAATTTTTTTGTTTTCTCTCTTTTAAGGCTATCACCAGTTCATTTAATAACTCTTGCTAGAGAATGAATAGTTTAGTCTCTGCTCCTAATGATTTTGTACTTGTGACTATAAGCAGGTAAAATTAATGTGAAGCTTTCAGCTCAGTTTTTTTCACTTTTTTTTTTGCATTGAACTTTATGCAGTTTGGAGAGGTAACTAAAAATACAAACAGAAATCCCTTCACATGGCTCTCTTATAGTTTCTATTTACCTTCTAAAATTTTAAAAGTAGTCTTCTCTTTTGTATTCTGTCTCCATTGAAAATGGAGAAAATCATTCTCTATACACATGATGCTTTATTATCTAGCTCCTGTTTATGGCTCGTGTCAGTAGGGCAAGCAGTACTACAACCCATAATACCAAGGCTAGCAAAAACTGCTCTAAATCTAAAATCTTACTCCCTACTCCTCTATTTTTATATTTTATATGTGTTTAAGAATGACTAAAACAGTATTATTGCAAATATTCCATAGGTATTATGGATAAAGAACACAGATGAAATAATGAAAATGTTCATGGTCACAAACTGATGTAGATCCAATATTATTGCTGTCTAGAATTTCTATTTGTTATGAAATATTCAATGTCTGAAATATGTGTTGTAAAAACTGGTTTTAGTAGCAATTTAGTAGAAGAGAAAAAGGTTGTTATAAGAAAAAGAGAAAAAAAGGAAGAAAAGGAAAAATAAAAAGTGTGAAAAAAAGAAAAATAGTGTACTGAGGTCTGTCAGGAAAGTCTAGCCATTGATAAGGTAATGAGAATTGTTTGCACAACGTTGATGTAACCTGGCTGCTAAGGAGAGTGGACTGGAATGCACATGCGTAAACAATGGCAACTTCATTGTACTAGTCAATGAGGGTGGTAGACACCATTGAGTGAGCATGTGTGCTGTGTGGCCTTCACATTTAAAATGACTGAGAGAATAGGGCAACAAATCTGCATCAAATTTTTTGTTAAGTTTGAACATGACTTTGTAGAAACTATTGAGATGATTCAGAAGGCTGCAGCTATGGGCAACTGGTGATTGGCAGCTTCATCACAACAATGTTTCTGCTCATGCTTCACATCTTATGCAGACTTTTTTGGCAAAACATCAGATCACCCAGGTGAATCAGCCCCTCTATAGCCCAGATTTGGTGCCCTGCGACTTCAGGCTTTTCCCAAACTAAAAATCACCTTAAAAAGGGAAGAGATTTCAATTCATCGGTGAGATTCAGAAAAATACGACAGGGTAGCTGATGGAAATTCGGAGAACTGTGGGAAGTCCCAAGGTACCTACTTTGAAGGGGACTGAAGAGTCATTGTCCTATGTACAATGTTTTTTGTATCTTGCATCTTCTTCAATAAATGTCTCTATTTTTCATAGTACATGGCCAGATACTTTCTGGACAGACCTTCATATGTTAATGTACCATCACTATTAATTGTCAGTTGCAAGTCTTTTACTATAATGTCTAGTAATTGTGGGAAAGATACTATATTATCATGTTGGTTTTTTCTTTTTTTTGCTAGTTAATGAGGGTATCCTTGAGTTATGTTTTTTGTTGATTAAAATTAGGAAATATTGTTTACACCTCTCTTTTAAAATATTTTAAAATTACTAATTGTCTAGAAAATTTTTATGGTATTAGTGTTGGGTTGGCCAAAAAGTCTGCAATTTTTTCTGTAAAATAAAAGATACATTTTTAACTTTCACCAATAACTTTATTGATTTAGATAATTTGAGTATGTCGGCTATCACCCACTATTGGGTAGAGGCCAAGGGGTGCTATTAAACATCTCCCAATGCATAAGACAGACCCATAGCAAAGAATTTATTTGGCTAAAATGTCAATAGTACCAAGAAACTTCGCAAACCACTTTTGACACGTTCCATCAGTCACCTCACCTTCCTCATCCACTGGGCAAATCTGTTTTTGTGTTTCAGTTGCATTTTTGCCTTTCTTGAAATAATAAAGCATGATATTCTGAAAATATTACATATTTTCTTCCATCTTCAATAGTAAAATGGCTGCACAAAAATTCACCAATTTTGATGTTTTCTTAAATGCATCCTGATACGACAGCTGTCACAATACAATCTAACAGAATTGTTTAGATTGAAGCTAAAGACAGCTAAATACTACTAGAGATTTTTACAGAAAAAAGCTAAACAAAATTTTGGCCAACCCAATAATTAATTCATTAAATAAATAGATTATCCTTACAGCATTTCTTACAGTCTGTTATTTATCGTAGAATTTCCTGTGGAAAATGGAATTCCTTAAGACATTTTTGGAAAAGGTTTTATTTCTGTAATATTAAAAAGTTGTATCATTTTATTCAGGACAAATTTTGTCATAGTGCCTTAATTTTATAAATGAGTGTTGTTGATTACGTATTACTAAGGATGGCTAGAATCTTTACTTTGTGCATAATGTATCCTTTAACAGGATACTATTATGTGTTTGTAGGGTGCTTTATATGTCAGGTTGAACATGATTTTAACAAAAAAGTCACAAGGAGTAAAGAAATCTAAGAGGGCTGAAGGTTCAGTAGCTCATCGATGCCCTGGCAAATTCTCCTGATTGAGAAAGACAATAGAATTTGATTCCTGCTTTTCCAGAAAGAGCTAGGTTTAATTAGTAATATTTATTATTATGCTTTCTGTACAATCCTGCATTTGACAGAAAGTGAGAGAACTGGAATAAATTTACCACACCTAATTTGACCCATATCCTTTAAAGTGGTTATCTTGAGAGCTTTTTACTCTACTTAGGGGGCGATTTCATGTTAGACATTTGGTATTTCTCACTCCCAATAAAGAAATTTCTTTGATATCAGCTGGAATTAATGTCAGACAAAGTGGATTTTGAAGCTATAAAATCTGATGTCTGATATTGGAGTCAGCCTTCAATGAATTGCAGTACTAGGCAGTCTTGTAGAGCCAACAGGGATAGGAAGTTAGCATCTGTTAAAACATTCTGGGAGTAGATTGTTTTTTAGAGGCAAGAGGAAGAAGATAATTTTTTATGAAGAGAAGGGGACTTAATAAAGGCAAAGCCTTTTGAGGGTGGCTCTGTTTGGATTACTTAGAGCCATGCAATAATTTTAGAAGCACATAACATAGTCAGAAAAAGGCTGAAGGGTATTTGTATGGCAATATATTTTCTTATTTAAGTGATAACATTAGTTGATCGACTTGCTTGATTCTAACACATTTCTGTACAAAACTGCTTTTTGAACGTTAACAATACCTCAGCAGGCTCCGTGAATTTTTTACAAAAGAAAAGAAAAGGAAGTTTCACGATTTCAAGCACAATTTTATTACAAATCATGGTACTTTCAAAAACCCATGGAGTGTATTCAACCTGCATCTGTATTTGCTTGGCATTTAGTAGCAGCAGGCCTGTGGTGTCTTTCTCACTTGAAACCCCAGCTTCCCAGACCATTGTTTACCGTGGCTGAGCCTTACAAAGCACCTCCATCGTAAAGATAATAGAGTTTCACCACCATTATCAAAATCTCACCACCAGTTGCCTCATTCTTCGTTTCATGGAGTCACGTCTTCAGTTGTAGGGAATCGAGAGATTTTCCTTATAAAAGAAAAGAGAGGCAGATTCACATACAGGCAATAACATACATGCATAAATACACACACATTCTTACATGTATCAAAAAGAAGAAAAATTACATACACATAAATTCTGTGAACTTTCATCTGCAGCACAATAAAATATTTTCAGTCATTTAAAAAAATTTTAGTGGCAAACCAAGTTCAAATTAACTCATTTTCAATCATATGTAGTATAATTATTTTGCTTTTTCTGCAGTCTATAAATTCACTTTCTCTTAACACAAAAGTAATTTTCTGTGGAACTAGTGTGATCTGACAGTTTGCAATAGTACAATCTTTGTATGACCAAGCAAAATGTTAATAAAATAATTTTTGCATTCAGGTACTTATTTTTATTTAAATGATATCAATTGCAAAAACACAAATAGCTAGTTTGGTTATAGGTAATGGTTAGTAGGCTGATAGAAAAATAGATTGCTTATTTAGGGAGATTTTAATGGACATATAATTATGTTTTAAAATTTGGGTTAATTTATAGAGAAAACTGTAATTGAAACATTCGTACATTCTTTGAACTAGAGTATATGTAAAACACAAAGAATAATGTTTTTTTGTGTGTAGGGGGAGAAATCAGCTGGAAAAACTGTGGTTGGTTTCTGCTTATCAATTTAATGGAGAATGTGTGTTTTAAATTCTAAGAGTCAGGGAATCTATCATTTTTGTTGGCAACAGAATCACTAGTAGATAGATCTATGAGACCCTCTGGCTCTTCTGAATTAAATGTCTACCTCAGAGTGTGAGAACAAGATAATATATATAATTTTGACAATAAATTTGATATATGTCCATTATAAAAACTTTAAAAAAGTGAAAACACAAGAGAAAATAACCATTATTTATTATTTTTAAATACCATTATATAACAACTTATTTTATGCATGCAAATAAAAACACTGTCAAGCTCTGATTGCCAGCAAGGTGAAATTGTGATAATTGCCTTTACATAGGTATATATAATATGATTTTTAAACAGATATCATATTGTATATATAATTGTTTTACATGTCGTGAAAAAATCCCTTACATCAGCACTTTAATTCACGATTGACTATAACTCAGTAGATCATAATGTAATTATTAGTAAGATATCAAAGGATATTATAAGGATTAAATAGTAATAGTATATGCGAAAGGGCTCTCTAAACAAAGGTGCTATCATTAAGGTCCTTGAGGTTAAAGGCATGGCTAATTCATCTATAAAGGCTCAGAACCTAATGCATCTAGTACACATGCAGAGTTTATTACCAGAACAGACTGAGGATTTTAGCAGAGAGCTTATCAATTTTCTAAGATATAAACAGTAATGCTTAAATGGTTTATGGAGCCCAGAATTTGGGTTTTTCAACAGGAAACCCTTAGGTTTGTGGATTGACAAATAGTGTGAGATTGAGTAGGAGCATGAAAAATAAGTGATAAATACTCTACATTTTCCCTGGCATAAATCAGAAGTCTAAAATCTGATTTAAGATGTATGAAAGACATTTTTACTGTTTAGATATGGTTAAGAAATAGAGGCATAGAGATTAATAGCAATGGTTTTCTAAGAAAACAGACACACACTAAAGACTGCCAAGTAGCCTTTATACATTGATCTAATGAATGTATGAAGGACACAACTAACTTTTGAGAAATTGGGCGGTGATAGGATTTGTCTTCTTATAACTATTATCCAGGGACCTCCTGAGATGCAGTCAGGGCAAATACAGTAGGAATGCTTTGCTTAGGTGATCATTTGTGTGCATCAAACATTAGTAAATATGATGCTTTTTAATATTAAAAAGACCCATGACATTTGAAAATATTAATAAATCATACAAAAAAGCAAATTAGTGTTTTAGAAAAGATTAGGCTAGACTTTGGTTTCAGCTTAAAGAGGTAGAAATGCTAATTGTAGTAAGCTATCACATAAAGAAAACAATAATAAACGTATTGAAAGAAGTCTTGTAAAAAAATCACTTTAATTCCTTGAAATTCTATAGGAGATCATTACAGTTTCACTGTCCGTGCTCGTGATTAGAATTTGGTAGTTTCCCTCACAGTCATTCACATTTTCGCTTAAATCAAGTGGTGTCGTTTTTCTTCCCCACACTCAGTGTAAAATGTAATTATAATTTACAGATTAATTGGGTTAAGTTTAGCCACATAAATGTAGCAAATTCGATTCTGAAATCCTTAAATCTGGGTCCAATGTAGTAATGTAGTTTTTTAAGACCCCCTCTTTTTTTAAATAGCAGTTTTAGGTTCATGGTAAAACTGTAAGAAGGGTGCAGAGGTTTTCCTATCCTTCCCCCAGAGGGCCTCCCCGATGTCAACACCCTCACCAGGGCGGTACATTTGCTACAATTAATGAATTTACATTAACACATCATAATCATCAAAAGTTCACAGTTTACATTAGTGTTCATTCTTCCCCAAATATTTTTAAAAAATGATTTATCAACAATACCTATACAACTGATGTCCTTTTAAATCGTAGGTACTTTAACAATGAAAAGAAAATAGGATCAAAATGATGGAGAAAAAACTGGGGAAAGGAAAGGTGAACAGGTGCACCGTTGAGGAGAACTGCAATGGGAACCCTCACTGGAGAGCTCCGAGTGAGAGTCAACATATCGAGAGCGGTCAGGAGGGATCTCTGCGAAAAATCATCTTGTTTGAATATTATGAAAGCTTACCGTTAATTGATCGAACTAAAATATAAAATATTTTTGGTAGAATCTAGAGAAAGAAAACTGGAAACAGTGGTGCAAGTGATTGATATTTTAGTTTCTAATGATAGGGAATAATAGATTTATTCGATCCACTTATTATCTCATTCATTCACAGGTATTTCTAGTGTGCATGATAGCCATCTTATTAATTTTACCACGACTGCAATAGTTTTAATTGGTATTCATCTCCTGTAGACTTTCTCATCTTATCTTTTATTTTTGGTTTGAGAAGTGGTTGCTTACAACACTGACGTGTCATACTTAGTAGTTTTATTGTAATAGAAATCTTCTGGGCTCTGCTTGTTTATCCTCCCTCTCTTCTAACTCCTGGCAACCACTGATCTTTTTTACTTCCTCAATAGTTTTTCCTTTTCCAGAATGCCATATAGTTGGAATCGTACATTATATAGAGTTTTAAATTGGCTTCTTTCACTTATTAATTTGCTTTCATGTTTCCTTCATGTCTTTTCGTGGCTTGATAGCTCATTTCTTTGGGGGGCTGAATAATATTCTGTTATTTGAATATAGCACAGTTTATTTATCCATTCACCTCCTGAAGGATTTGGTTGCTTACAAGTTTAGGCAATTATGCATAAAACTGTTATAAATATCCATGTGCAGGTGGTTGTGTGGATCTTAGCTTTCAATTTCTTTGAGTAAATACCAAGAAATTTTTTTCTTATTGCTGAGTTTTCAGAGTTTTGTTTTTTTTTTTTTTTTTTGGTTTGGTCTCTTTTAGGTAACAGCAGTTTATTAGATTTGTCTTTTGCAAATATTATCCCTCAATTTGAGGCTTCTCCTTTCATTCTCTTGACATTGTTTTCAGTAGAGGAGTTTTTCATTTTCATGAAGTCTAGCTTATCAGTTATTTCTTTCATGGATTGTGCCTTTGTGTTGTATCTAAAAATCATTGCTATATCCAAGGTCATTTAGGTTTTGTCTTATGTTATCTTCTGGAAGTTTTATAGCTTTGTGTTTTACATTTAGGTTTATGATTGATTTTGGGTTAATTTTTTCCAAGTGTTTAAGGTATGTGTCTAGATTCATTTTTTAAATGTGATGTCCAGTTGTTCCAGTACCATTCATTGAAAAGACTATCTTGCTCCATTATATTGCCTTTGCTACTTTGTCAAAGTTCAGTTGGCTATATTTATGTGTATCTATGTGTGTATTGATGTTGGCCTATATTCTATTCCATTGATCTGTTTGTTCTTTTAGCAGTACTACGCTATCTTGATTACGGTAGCTTTATAGCAAGTCTTAAAGTCAGGTAGTTCCATCCTCCAACTTTGTTCTCCGTCAGCATTTTGTTGGCTATTCTGGGTCCTTTGTCAATGTATTAATTTCATTAGTTGATTATAGTACTTCTGTGACATGCATTGTATTCTGTATTTCACAAACTTTATTGTTCATAAAAAATTGGCAACACAATAAGTAAAAATAAATGTTTTTAAGAATCACCTGTCAATAATGTTATTTTGGGAAAACTTGGACTAGATTTTTGAAAACCTAGACATTGTTTCAAATTCAACAAATGCCAGTAACAGGTACAATATCGTTTTCCTGACTTTCTTTTTAAAAAATATTTTATTTATTTTATTTCTTTAGACAGAGGGGAAGAGAGGGAGAAAGCGACGGAGAGAAACGTCAATGTGTGGTTGCCTCTCCTGCTCCCTCTACATGGACCTGGCCTGCCACCCAGGCATATGCTTTGACTGGGGAATCAAACCCACGACCCTTTGGTTCGCAGGTTGATGCCCAATCCGCTGATCTACACCAGCTAGGCAATTTTCTTGACTTTCATAATACATTACTTAAAACAAAAGAAGCAAGATATTTTTTAATTAGAAGTAGATTTAGGGTTGGCTTTAGGTGTGGCCCTGAGTGTAAACATTGATTCAGAGTATGTACATACTGTTTTTTGAGAAGAACTAATAGGCTCATTTAACATTTAATAAATATTACTAGAGATCATATCAGATGCTAGGAAATAAATACAACAAAAAAACAACATAATTTAAGAAGAGAAAAAATGAAAAATTTAGAATAGGTTGAGTAGTGATATAATGAATGATGGAGAAAATAAAGAGAATGAAAGGTGGTAGTTAAATTTTGAAGTGTTTTCGTGAAGGGAGGCTCCAAAGAAAGCCTCCTGAGAATCTGAAGGACACGAGGGCTTGAGTATGTAAATCTAAGGAAAGAGCATTAATTCAAGACAAAGGCTCTGAGGCAGGACTGTCCCCCCTTGTCTGTTCATGGAGCATCACTGAGGCTAGTGTAGCTGGTGTGGACGATGTTGGTGGGGGTTATGGAAACAAAGATTAAGTAAAAGTGGTTACAAGAGGTGAGAACATGTCAGCCTTTCTTGGTCACTGCAGCCAATTAAACTCTGAATGTGAAAGAAAAAACCATCCAAGGGTTTTGTATAAAGCACTGAAATGATTTGACTTTTCTTTTCCTATTAACTTTATGGGAGCAATAGTGGAATTATAGAGACTAGGGTAATAGCTGGAAAGATAAAGTGAAGTGGCCGAGAATAGCTATAGTTCAAAGACTGAGATGTACCAACAAATTGAGTATTGAGAATAAGAGGGAAAAGTAGGGAACAACTCCAAACTTTTTGGTGTGAGCAATTGGAAGGATCTGTTCCTAAAATGAAGAGTGGGGAATGTAGAAGTAGTTTTAGGGGAAGTTTAAGATTTTTTTTGAGCATTAAATGTGAAACATGTATTAACCATTCAAGTGAAGCTATTAGTCTTGAATTAAGGCAAAATGAATGGGCCAGAGATATAAATTTTGGAGTGTCAGCATATAGATTGTATTTAAATCCATGAAACTGAATGAGAAGACCAAAGAACTGTGTGGTATCTAGCAGAGGTCCAAGGACTAAGATTGGAGGCACCGCTGAATTTTGAAGTTGGAGGTGCAGTGAAACCAGCAAAGGGGATGAAAAGAAATGGCTTGAGAGGTCGGAGGCAAACTAGGAGTACGTGGCCTTCTGATGCCTTGTGAAGGGAGTTTCCTCTTCCCTCACATTTCTCATTCACTCACTGTCAGATATGCTGTTCTGCCTTCCTAGGTAACTTGAGATATTTCTTTTGGAAACATTAGGAAAATACATAATCTTTAGAAAACAAGTATAGATTTCACAAAGTTTCTATTAGAGGCTTTCACTTTTTTATGACAACCTCAAGCCTTTTTCTTGTAATACTTGTAATAGTGTATTTCTTGTAACAATTATTTCACAAATGACAGATTGGGTTTTAGGGCTACACTGTCCAAAGTAATTGGTGTGATTAGGACTGATTTTTATGACTCTTTACTTTCATAAAGCCTTTACTATGAGGACTAGAATATCAGTTACGTTCTATACTCTTCAGTAGACTCCAAGAAAATACAATAAACTAATTGTAAACTGGAGAAAGTTTTGACCTTATGTATACATAGTTTCTCTGCCTTTTGGCTAAAATCAAGAGTATTGAATATATATGTACACCCTCATTAACAGTTACAAATAAACACAAAGACACTTTGTATGGTGCTGAAGACACATAAAAACACCTACAAGTTTCCAATTCTTCAAAAGAATATGTTTTAAACTAAGATAAAATTCTAAGCCACATGTTAGGAGAGTGCAATAACATCAGTGGAAGTTCCTATGAGTAGGTACAGCGAGGCTGGGTTAGCACCAAAGAGGAGCTTTACTCCAATTCAGAGGGCCTTTATGTCAGAGGTACCACGCTAGTCTTAGAGACTGAATCAGATTTAGGGGCAAAGGGAGAAAGTATATTTGAGACAAACATAAATATAAATGTAAAATAAAACAGTATATATAGCAAAGGGCAAAAAGCCTATGGTCTTTAGAGAACACTTTTGTGAACGTCCTTTCTCCTTAGTGACATGATGAGATTTCACATGTGCTCAGACCTGTCATAACACATAACCTATAACATAGAAATCAAGTGATTTTTTTTTTATGTCTTCATTCTTAGACTGTTTTCTGTAAGAAAAAAAGCAAGGTCTAACTCTCATACCTCAATAGTTTCAACATTCATAATATTTCCTGGCATATAAATGCTTGTAGTTGAAAAACAGAAAAAAATATGCATTTAAAGACATATCATTTAACTATTTGTAATATATATGATTAAAATGACAATATGCTGTATTTTGACAGGAAAGTTCAAATTTATGCCTTTTTTTTGGTGGAGGGTGTTTACAATTATTCATTGTGTCCCCTTTCACTTCAAAAGTGCTTTGATTTAGATGAGGTTTATCATCACTATATCCGACAAAATAAATTATAATTTATAGAAATAGAAATGAAACCTTAGCAAATTTGACTGATGGATACCAAGTAAAATTCTCAGGCAAATAAAAAAAAAAGAATTGTTAAAAAGTGACCACTGCTTACATAAAATGATTTTGAAAGCCTAGATTATACCAAGGGCAAGTCAGTCCGATAAAAGGTGTCAATTTATCTTGATCGTGAATGCTCAGATCACCGGTAAAGGGGATTAGAAGAACAAAAACTCCCTCTGCCTTTTACCCCTGAGTTTTGTCTGCTTTGGAATTTACTTGTTCAGCCTTTGAACAACATTACCTTCAAAATCTAAATCAAGCTTTTATTGAGGATTATTCAGCTGTGATTCATTGCCATAGAGACATGCTTCTAAAGCATAAAAGTACAATTGATAATGTTAATTAGAGAATTTAATATATGTCTTATCTTAGTCAGTTAGGGCTGCTACAAGAAAATAGCAAGGAGCGGATGACTTAAACCGCAGAAACGTATTTCTCACAATTCTGGAGGCTGGAAAATCCAGGGCAAAACCCAGGGTGATTATATTCCTGGAGAGGTACTCTTCCTGGTTTGCAGCTGGCTTTATTCCCTCTTTCTTCTTATAAGGACACTAATCCCATTACGAGGGCTCCACCCTCATGGTTTTTTCTAAGTCCAATCATCTCCCAAAGGCTTCACCTCCTAATACCACCAATTAAAATATCAACATGTGAATTTTGGGGGAACACAAACATTTAATCCACAACATGCAACTGTAGCATAAAGAACATGAAAAGACAAATACTAAAACAAACAAAAAAAATAAACTTTGTAACATGCTACAAAGTCTTACTAGTCATACTACAGAGAGAGATGTTTTGGTTATCATGTTTGTCAATTCATGATAAAAATAAATGCAAATATTTGATAAACATGTATTGGAATTTTTTTGAGTTTTTTTCCTTGAGATTGGTTTCTAGTTTCAAGTCATTGTGATCCGAGAAGGTGCTTGATATGATTTCAATTTTCTTGAATTTGTTGAGGCTTGTTTTGTGTCCTAACATGTGTTCTGTCTTTGAAAATGATCTGTGTGTGTTTGAAAAGAATGTATATGTTGCTTCTTAGGGGTAAAATGCTCTGTAAATATCAATTAAGTCCATTTGATCTAAGATGTCATTCAGTGTCACAATATCCTTGTTGATCTTTTTGTTTGGACAATCTATCCATTGTTGACAGTGAGGTGTTAAAATCCCCTAAAATGACTAAATTGCCATCAGTCTCCTTCTTAAAGTCTTCCAAGATTTTCCTTATGTATTTTGGTGCATCTATGTGTGGTGCATATATGTTTATATACTCTTATTGGACAACTCCCTTAAATGTTATGTAGTGACTTACTTTTTCCCTTTGTTTTGAAGTCCATTTTGTCTGAAATAAGTATTGCTCCCCTAGCTTTTTTTTTATGTCCATTTGCTTAGAATATGTTTTTCAGTTCTTTCAGCCTATGTAGATCTTTTGTTCTGAGGTGGGTCTCTTGTAGGCAGCATACATGTGGGCCATGTTTTCTTATCCATTCAGCTATCCTATGTCTTTTTAAAAAAATTTTTAAAGATTTTATTTATTTATTTTTAGACAGAGGGGAAGGGATGGAGAAAGACAGGGAGAGAAACATCTATGTGTGATTGTCTCTGGTGCGTCCCCAACTAGGGACCTGGCCCACAACCCAGGCATGTGTCCTAGACTAGGAATTGAACCAGCAACCATTTGGTTCATGGGCTGGTGCTCAATCAACTGAGCTACACCAGCCAGGGCTACCCTATGTCTTTTGATTGGAGCACTTAATCTATTGACATTTAAGGTTATTATTGATAGGTATTTATTCATTGTCATTTTTTCCCTTTGTGCCTGTGCTCTTCTCTCTGCCTCTGTCTCTGTCTTTCTCTCTTCATCTTCTTAAAGAAGTCCCTTTAGCATTTCTTGCAATGCTGGTTTGGTGGAGATGAACTATTTTAACCCCCCCCTTTTTTTTTCTGGGAAGCTCTTTATTTTGCCTCCCATTTCAAATGAGAGTCTTGCTGGGTAGAGTAGTCTTGGTTGCAGGTCTTTGCTTTTCATTATTTGGAATATTTCATGCCATTCCTTTCTGGCTTGTAGTGTTTCTGTTGGGAAATCAGTTGATAGCCTTATCAGACCTCTCTTGTATTTTATGAGCTGTTTCTCCCTTGCTGCTTTTGAGATTCTCTCTTTGTGTTTAAATTTTGCCATTTTAATTATGATGTATCTTGGAGTGGGCCTCTTTGGTTTCATCTTGACCGGGGCCCTCTGTGCTTCCTGAAATTACATGACTTTTACCCTCGCCAAGTTAGGGAAGTTTTCTGTCATTGTTTTTTCAAAATAAGTTTTCTATCCCTTGCTGCTTCACGTCTCCTTTCAGTATCACAGTGATGCAAATATTATTATGTTTCAAGTTGTCCTGCAGCTCCCTTAAACTCTCTTTGTTCTTTTTGAGTCTTTCTTTATTTTGTCCCTCTGACTGGGTGTTTTTTCCTACCTTGTCTTCCAGCTCACTGGTTTGATCCTCTGCTTTATCTAGCCTGATTTTAATTCCTTCTCGTGTGTTCTTCATTTCAGACACGATATTCTTCATTTCCTCCTGGTTCTTCTTCATAATTTCTATGTCCCTTTTCATGCTGATAAAGTTCCCACTAAGTTTCTGATAGTTCTCATTGAGTTCCCTTAGTATGCTTATAAACATTACTTTGAACTCTATGTCTAATAAATTGCTTGTGTCAACTTCATTTAGCACTCTTTCTAGGGCTCCTCATTTCCTTTCAATTGGTGGTCGTTTTTTTGGCTCTTCATTTTAGGTGACTCTTTTTGTTTGTTTCTGTGTATTAGATTGCTCTGCTTTGACTCTCTGTCTTCCTGAGGTAGCCATCTGTGATAGGAGTCCTCTGGAAATCAGTGTTGTGGTCTTCTTGAACTCCTGAGCTGGATCCTCTAGGGATGAGCTTTAAGCGGTTTATGTGGGCCCTCTTGTTGCAATTGGGTTTTTGTTTTATTTGGATCATTCATTGATGGGTTCCCCCCTCCAGCTGGCTGACTGAGAGTCACCATGTCTTATATGCTGTTGTATAGGAGCTGCCAGAACAAGACAAAACTACCTAGCGAGCAAAACCCACACCAGCCAAAACACCCCCAACCACTAGTGCGATATCAACAAATAGCTAAGATTATTAAAGGGGGAAAAGTAATAAGAATATTATACAAAAGGAAAAAAGAATATGAGGTGACTAATGGAAATAAAAAGGATTTTGAGAGGTTAGGGGGAGAAGAAATAATAAAAGTAGGCAGTAGAAACAAGGCAATGAAAAGGAGAAAGTAAAGTTTACAACATAAAATAGGGAAGGAATAGGGAAAAATGGAGTAAGAATAGCAAAGAGAACAATATGATGCTTGGAGAAAAACTAGTGAAAAATTAGGAACCAAATTGAAGCAAACAACTACCACAGCAATATCTATGACAAATGAGCAAAGTTTAATAAAGGTGGAAAGAGAATAATAATATTATAAGAAAAAAAGAAAGAAAACTTAAAAAGATTGTGAGATGCATAAAAGGAAAGAAGAATGACTTTGAAGATAGGAGGAGGAGAAATAATAAGCGTAAGGGTTAGAAGCCAGGCAAAGAAAGGGAGACAACAATATTTAAAATGAAAATAAGACATGAAGAGGGTAAAATAGAGTATGATAGGGGAACAGGAAACTCTGAAATTGAAAATTAAAAAAATAGTAAAAAGCTATGGATGAAATTGAAGAAATTCAACAACAACCCCAATATCAATGACAACCGAACAAATATTAATAAAGGTATAATGACAATAAGTATAGTATAAGAAAGGGAAAAAAAATGTGAGGTGACTTATGGAAAAATAAGATGAATTTGAGAGGATGGAGGGAGGGGAAATAGAGTGAGGAATAGAAACAACATGTTGGAAGGGAAAAAATAAAACAAAAATGAGAAACACAAGGATGAAGGCAAAATGGAGTAAGAGAATGGAAGAGTAAAATATGAGTTTGGAATTAAAACTAAAATAAAAAAATAAAAAATAAAATAAAAGTTAAAAACAGTAAAATAATAAGAACAAAATTCAAGACAAAAAAAATGTTAAAAAGCTATGCAGGAGAAAAAATAACGGAAATAATGAAAATGAGCCAGGTGGAGTTCATCTCAGCAGAGTCTAGTGTCTGTTGGCTTGCTGACCTGTTCTTCAGGATCTGTCCCTGATGTCACCTGGCATTCTAGTCTGGCTTTAGGCAGCCTCTTTGAGGCCACAAGCCTCCATAGTCTGTAGCTGTCCCTTTCAGCCTCAGCTGGTCCTCACTGCTCTGCCTGCTATCTTTCTCGGCACAAGGCTCGGGGGCGGTTCATGTAATGGCCAACACCACGGCATGTACCACCTCCGCCTGCCTCCAGAGGGGCCTCTGGTTGATCCAGAGGGAAGGATCCCTGGGTCATCTGCCAGAAGGCACTGTTCAGTCTTCAGGGAAGATGGTGGGTATGTTCCCCAGCCCCTGCACCACATGCCTTGGTTTATCCCAGATTATTCCCAATAATATGTCGTTTCTGATGAATTAGCTATCTGTTTCATGGGAGGGGCCAATCTGTGTATAAGGGTCAGCTCTTTCCTGCTCCCGGCTGATGGCAGCTCGGTTCTGTGGGGCCCTGAGTACCTCTTGGCTGTGACAATTTCGAATCTCTTTGCTCTGCTGTTTTCTGTGAAATCGGGCCGGAGGAACAGCCCCCATAGTGTTGAACTGACAAAAAGTTCAGAATGGGTTTCTTTGGAGATTCTCTTTCTTTCTCCTGCAGATATCCACCCGGCAGGTGGTTATTGAGCCTTACTGTTCTGCAGTTTGCAGTCCTGCAGATGGGGGATGGGCACGCAGTCTCCTTCCCAGAGATTTGCACTTTGCTGCTTGAGTGGCCCTGCCAGGCTGCAAAGAATCTCAGGCACTCAGCTCTTACCGGTCCAGCTCCTAGCTCAGTGCTCTCACAGGAGGCTCGGGCCCAAGTCCTTTGCTCTGTGCACGACAAACCACCCCCGTAGTGTTGAACTTGAGGCTTGCCAGCCTCACTGTGTGGAGCCCCCACAATTCCTTTACCATGCAGCCTTTTACTGTTTCTGGTCGGCTGGATTCTGGGCAGGAACCATGCTCTCAGTCTGGCCTCTTCGCTAACAGGGCAGATGTATGCGCTTGTGCGGTCTCTGCCCAGCCCCATCACTCCCCTCTTTTAAAAAGTCCCTATATGGTGCCCACACTACAGCACCAAGCCACTACTTGAGCCTCTGTGCACACCACCTCCCTGAAAGGCAAAATGTCTTTCCCTGTCAGAGCTAGCCGCAGCCTACAGTGCCTCCAATGGTTTTAGGAGACAGAATTTCTCTCTTGAACTCTCCCAGCTGGCACTGCAGCTATGGATGTGTTGCTCACTGTGCTTGTGTAGCCTGAGTCTTCCAGACTTCACATATCCTCCCAAGTCCTTCCTGATTAGGGCTGGTGGTTCCCTGTGCGGAACCAGGGACCCCTGCTCCGCGAAGGGTGGGAGCTGTCAAGCTGGGTTTTCTCCCATCTCTCTCTCCTCTGCTGCAGGTACCTTGCATGACGTATTTCCCCTTCAAATTTTAAAATCTCTTACTGGATGGTACAAAACTTCTTCTGTACTCTTTGTGTTTAAAAATTCCTATCAGCTAAGATTCCATTGATTGTTTAGGTCCCTTGTCAGAAGATCAGCTGGAAATCTGTGTTGGGAGCATGAACAAGTGGGCTCAGCTTCCACTTACTCAGCTGCCATCTTTTCCTTCTCCAACCCCAAAAAGAGTTCTAATATTTCAGCCAGTATTTAATGTAAGCACTCAATGTTTAACTTAACAAAGCAATTTTTGCTTACCAGAAATATGTAACATGAGTTATATATACATATATGCAAATATACACATATATACAAAATTACATTTATGATGAAATACTATTATATATATACATATACATACATACATATATATGTGTGTATATAAGTGTGTGTTTATATATGTGTGTGTGTATAAATACATAAATATGAGTTCTGTCCGGAAAAAAGGCCAGCCATTTTTAATACATAATGAGAACAGTTTGTGCAACATTGATGTAACCTGGCAACCAAGGATAGTAGACTGGAATGCACATGAGTAAACAGTGATGACTTCACTGTACTAGTCAGAACGGGCGGTAGATACTGTTGAGTAAGCATGCGTACTGTGTGGCTGTCACATTCAAAATGACTGAGTAAGTAGAGCAACGAATCTGCATTAAATTTTGCATTAAGCTTGAACATTTCTCTGTGGAAACTATTTGGATGTTTCGGAAGGCTGTAGTCATGGGCAAATGGTGATTGGCAGCTTCATCGTGACAACATGATCATTCATGTATCACCCAGGTGACTCGGCCCCCCTACTGCTCAAATTTGGTGCTCTGCGTCTTCTGGCTTTTCCCAAAACTAAAATCACTTTTGAAGGGAAGAGATTTCAGATCATTGATGAGAGTCAGGAAAATACGGCGGGGCAGCTATGGCAACTGGGAGAACTGTGTGAGGTCCTAAGGTGCCTACTTTGAAGGGGACTGAGGCATCATTGTCCTATGCACAATGTTTCTTGTATCTTGTATCTTCTTCAAAAAATGTCTCTATTTTTCATATTACATGGCTAAATACCTTCTGGAGAGGCCTCGTATATGTATTCTCTGTTTTGGACATTAGGATTTATTAATTACACTAGCTGTCTTGACTAAGGTTAAAAGGAAGACAGGAAGATGGGAAGAAAAAATGTGGGGAAGAGTATATACCAAATCATAGCTGGCATTTCTATCAGTCATAAAGCAAATAAATTATTAATGGAGGTTTTAGTAAAGATGAAAAGAGAAATAATGAGGGTACTAAAAAGCTATAATTGAAGGGGAATGAGTAGACACTAATAACATATTTTACCTCATGGTCAGGATCTGCCTAAATCTGAATGCAAACTAACTAATCTAAAGTCAGTGACCTGGGTCTAATATAATAGAGAAACTATTATGATTGAGAGTAAGAATTTTAAGAAAAAAACAGTTCATTGTTTTAAATATAGATGATCTGCTCTTGAATGTCATATATCACACAATTTTCTTACATTTTGCAGTCCATTGTTTTCTTTGCATTTTTTCTGACTGGTCTGAAAGTTAAACTACCTATTCTTACATATAGGACTTGCAACAGAACCTCCGGTACTCTTCCAAGCTGTACATTTTTCATCATTCACTTCAACTAGTAAGTGCTTGCTGTGAAAATAGGAAAGTTCAGAGATGCTTGTTTGTAAATTATTAACTATATTATAAGGTTAACTATAACTAGTCAACCTTAGCAGGTCGATTAAGTTCGCTGAGCCTTGACTGTAAAGAGCTATGTCTCCAGTATCTCACCAATATTTAGAAACCAAGGCCTGCTAAAAGTAAAGTGCTGGTATTTTCTTGAAAGCATTTAGAAGCAGTAGTAAACTGAACTGAATTATAGGCTTAACAAATCCCTGAACCAACTCAATGATAGAGTATATTGATTGAGCCCTCACAGTAAGAGCCTCAGAATAAAATGCACTTGCTTATTTTTGGTGGTAAATATTGTTTGATTATGAATATGAAAATTATGTTACTAATAATGGCTAACTTCTTACCGCAAACAATGGAAGGTAGAAAACAAATGAAATGACATTTTTTAAAAGATGAAGAGGGGAGGGAGAAAGTGCCAATTTTAAAATCTATATTTAGCAGGATACCTTTAAAAAATAAGATAATATTTTTGAAAGGTATTCTGAGACAGAAGAAAGCAGAAAGAATTAATTTCCAGAATGGGACACTAAGGCTAAGATAATCGGCTTGTAGCAGAGCTGACCTACAAGGAAAGCTGAATAAAAATTCTTAAGCTTGAAAGCAAATGTTATCCTATCAGACAGAACATTAAATCCGAAGAGGAGAGAAATGGTGCCTATTTTGTAGATAGTGAAATTTGTGAGTTCATGTGTGTGTATTTACCTTTAAATGAGTTTTGATTAATTAAAGCAGAAATAATAAAAAAAATTAAAGGACAATGATTACAGTATTTTTGCATATAGGAAATTAAATTATAAAGCAAAGGGCAGAGGTAGGAAATTAGAATTAGAATATAAAAATAAACTTTTTTTGATAAAGTATAGTATTGAAGGTAGACTCTGATTAAAGATCAATACTGTAATCTCTAGGACAATAGCTCTGAATTGGGGTCTCTTTTTTCTCTGAGGGATATTTGACAATGTCTGAAGACATTTCTGGTTGTTATAACTGGGATTGGGATGATACTGGCATGTAATAGGTAGAAGTGGGAAAAATTTTTAAGCACCCTATAGCCCGCTCACAACAAAAAAAATCCAGACCAAAATTTCAGTAGTGCTGGTGTTGAGAAATCCTGCTTTAGAATAACTACTGATGTCATCAGTACCAAGAATAAAATTTAATCATTAAATAATTATGAATATCTCCAAAAGGAGTCAGCTGAAGGGGAACAGAACAGAAACTAAATTGGATAAATGGAGGGAAAAAGAGGAAACTGGGAGGCTAACTATAACCATATCAATAATTAAATATAAATAGATGAAACATTCCACTAAAAAGACAAAGACTGTTAGACTGGTTGAAACATCAAGACTCTAACTTTTGTGATTTATATCTTACACATAAAGTCACAGATAGTTTAAAGTAAAATGGTGAAATAAGGTGCATCAAGCAAATAGTATATGAAAGCTGGTGAAGTTATAGTAATGTCAGACAAAGAATGTTAACTAGAGACAAAAAACAAGTGACATTCCATAGTGGTAAAAATATCAGTTAACAATATGAAGTACTCCTAATGCAGAATGTAAGTAAAAACAAAGTTTAAAATACTCAAAACAATGAACAGAAGTAAAAGTAGAAATAAACTAATATCTAACTATAGTTAGAAATTTTTAAACTATATCTCTCAAATATTGGTAAAATAAGTAGATAAAAATTGAAAATAGAGAATATTTAAATAACATCATCAACCAACTTGATCTAACTGATATTTATGAAACATTTTCCTGAAAAGCTAAAGAATACACAACTTAAAAAAAATAGTAAGGAGAATTTTACCAGGATAGATTATATGCTGGCACATAAAACAGGCATTGATAAATATCTTAAAAGATGAAATCATAAAGAGTATATCCTTACTACAACACTATTAGATTAGAAATCAATAATAATAAGATGCTAATATATCTCAGATATTTAAACAAATGCACACTTCTAAATAACGTAAAAAAAAATTATAAAGAAGACCTGAAAGTACTGTGAACTAACTGATAACATAACAACATTAAAGTCTGTGAAATACAACAGAAGCAATACTTGAAATGATATGACTTTAAACAATCATATTAGAAAAGAGTAAAGGTATAACATTAGTGATCTCAGCTGTCAGTTCAAGAACCGAGAAAGAGAAGAGTAAATTAAAACTTAAGTAAATAAAACAAAATGTAAAATAGAGCAGAAATCAAGAAAATAGAAAATGTACAAAATAGAGAAAATAGCAATGTAATTGTTTATATACTGAACCCTAGGATTTAAAAAAAAAACTCTGAAAAACAAACACACAAAAACACATAGATGCATACAACGATATCACGGTTACCAAAAGGAAGGTGGGGTATGGAGTATAGGGTAAAGGGGGTCAAATATATGGTGGCTGAAGAAGATTTGACTTTGGGTGGTATGCACACAATGCAATATACAGATTATATATCACAGAATTATACTTTTTTTTACTTTAATTTTGAAACAGTTTAGATTCACAGAGAATTGCAGAGAAAGTATAGAAAAGACCTATATCCATTGTCCCAGCTTTCCTCATTCTCTTCCACTGATTATTATCTTCAAGTACTTACAGTACAATACAAATATCGTGAATTTGACATTGGTGCAAAGTGTGTGTTCAGTTCCATGTCATTTTGTCACGTGCTCATTTATGCAGTCACCACTGTAGACACAGAAATATCCCTTTACCACAGAGTTCTCCCAAGTGTTACTCATGTGGAGTCACCCTGCCTTGTTCACCCTCTCTTGTCCCTGTAGCCACTGATCTGTTCTTCGCCTCTTTTCAATTTTGTCACTTAGAGAACGTTATGTAAATAGAATTATATAGTACAAGACCTTTTGATACTGACTTTTTTTCACTCAGCATAAGCCACCTGAGATCTATTCAAGCTGTTATGTATATCAATAGTTCATTCATTTTTATTGCTGAGTAGTATTTCATTGTATGTATGTAACATAGGTTATTTTTAAAAATCATTCATCTATTGCAGATGTTGTGGTTGTTTCTAGTTTGTTACCATTGCAAATAAAACTTTTTTCAAACAGAACAATTTTTATCCCTTATAACAATGATATTATAACAATAACATTTTTATATGAAAAGCGACAAAAATTGATCTTTTTGTCATTCAACACAAAAAAAGTTAATTTAACATGTCATAAACTTAATTGTAAACACAGAACTCCAAAGCTTCTAGGAGAAAACCTAAAAGAATACTCTTCATCCCTTGGGGTAAGAGAAGGTTTTTTACCAAACAACTAAAATCATTGATAATACTGAATTAATAAAAGAGACTTCATCAAAATTGAGAATTTTTGCTTAAGAAAAGAAACTGAGTATACCAGCCACATCAGGAACAAAATATTTGCAACATGTATGTGTAACAAAGGATTTCTAGAATATGTCAAGAACTCCTATTAATTAGCAATTAAAAATGAGGACCGCATTTATAAAAAGTGGTCAAAAACTTGAACAGCTTTTTTTTCACAAACACCTATTTTTTAATTAATAATGTCAATAGGTAATATTGGTTACTGAGATGATATAGGTTTCAAGTGTACATTTCTATGGTACATGATCTGTATATTGCACTGTGTGCCCACCACCCAAAGTCAAATCATCTTCTGTCACAATATATTTGGTTCCCTTGACCATTTAGTAGCCTCCAACCCCCTTTCCTGTGGTAACCTCCACACTGTTGTTTGTGTCTAAGAGTTTCAATTTATATCCCACACATGAGTGAAATTGTGTGGTTCTTAGCTTTTTTGATTGACTCATTTGACTTAGCATGATATTCTCAAGGTCCATCTATATTACCACAAATGGCAGTATTTCATCCTTCCGTATGGTGGAGTAGTATTCCATTGTATATGTGTACCACAGCTTCTATACAGCGGCCATGGTTTGGCCACTGTAAATAATGTGGCAATGAACATAAGAGTGCATAATCTTTCTAAATAAATGTTTTCAAATTTTCTGGAAAGATACACAGAAGTGGGGTTACTGGGTCATATGGTAACTCTATTTAATTTTTCAAGGAATCTCCATACTGTTTTCCATAGTGGCTGTACAAGTCTACGTTCCCACCAGCAGTAAACAGGGATTCCTTTTTCTCCACAACCCCTCCAGCACTTGTTATTACTTGTCTTGTTGATCATAGCCATTCTAACAGAAGTGAGGTGTTATCTTGTTATAGTTTTGGTTTACATTTCCTTAATAGCCAGTGAAGTTGAGCATCTTTTCATATATCCGTTCACCATTTTTATGTCTTCTTGGGAGGAGTGTTTGTTCTGGTCCTCTGCCAATTTTTAAATTGGATTGTTTGTTTGGTGACGAGTTGTATGAGTTCTTTATTTATTTTGGCTATTAACCACTTGTTGGAGCTGTTGTTTGCAAATATCTTCTTTCAGTTGATTGGTTTTATTTTTGTTTTGTTGGCTGTTACTTTGGTTGTGCAGAAGCTTTTTAGTTTGATAAAGTCCCCCTTTTTTGGGGGGGGGCTTTACTTCCCTGCCTTTGGGGTCAAATTCATAAAATCTTCTCTAACACCAAGGTCCATAATTTAGTATCCATTGTATGTTTTGACTCCTTTGTCAAAAACAATTTGCCTACAACCAGGTGGTTTCACTTTGGTTTCTCAATTTTGTTCCATTGGCCTATGTATCTGTGTTTTTGTTATTACCATGCTATTTTGATTATTGTAGCTCAGCAGTATAATTTGAAGTTAGATAGTTTGAGACCTCTGGTTTTATTCTTTTTTCTCAGGATTGCTTTGGCTATTTGGGGTCTTTTTGGTTCTTTACAAATATGATGATTTTTTTGGTTCTATTTCTTTAAAAAATGTCATTGGGCTTTTGATAAGAATTGCATTAAAAAAGCTTGGTTAGAAACAAAATTTATGGTCAATTATCACATGCATAGGTCTCGGGGAAATACATATTAAAATGTCAATGAGCTATCATTTCACACTGACTAGAATGTCTAATATTAAATAAACCAAAAGTATTAAATATTGGTGAGGGTTTGGAGCAACTGACATTCTCAAATTTTGCTGGTAGAGGTTTGAAATGATTCAATCACCTTGGAAAACCACTGTACTTTTAAAATACAACATACATCTACAGCACTGCCTAGTAATTCTACTTTTTTCCTCAGCAATTTTACTAAGGAAATTGAAAATGTATATCCACAAAAGAATTTGCACAAAATGTTCTTAAAAGTCATATTCAGTGAGAACCAAAATAATTGGCAAAAATGTCATCAATAAAAAAATACATGATCAACTTCCTGTATATTTATATATTGGAATAATAACAATTAATGTAAAGAATATAAATTTGATAGATAACAACATGGCTGAATTTCAAATATATTAACCAAAAGAATCCAGGTACAATGTGCGTATGTATGTGGGGGAACCCCAAAAACCACTGAAGTTATTTATAAAAAATTGTATATTTATTTATACACATTTAAACGTCAGTCACCTTCAAAGTACTCTCTATTTGATGCAATACACCTATCAAGATTTTTTTCCATTGCTCAAAAGCTTCTGAACTCATTGATTTTGATGCCTTTTAGTGCTTCTGTCATTTTTTGTTTCACCTCTTCCACATCGACAAAACATTTCTCTTTGAAGGGCATTTTTCATCCAGGGAACTAAAAAAGAGTCACTCGAGGTGAGAATGGGTAAATAGGGAAGGTGGGGCAGGAGGTGATGCCATTTTTGGTCAAAAAATGCTGAACATTCAGCATGGTGTGGGCAGGTGTACTCGTAAACCACCCATCATCATATGGCCAAACGACACTGAAAGAGTGTTCAAAAAATTCACTGAAGCTGAACACAGCCTCTCACAACAATGCCAGCTGGAACACTGATACTGGTGGGTTCCTGGAACACTCACCTGGTGTGGGACACCTGTATTACAAGAGGCCCGCCCTCCAGAAGATAATTCCAGTTTTTGTGGGTCTTCCCCATACTGTATGAATCCATTTATGTATGAAATCTAAGAATAGAAATAAGTAACCTATAGTGATAGAAATCAAATTTTTGTAGGAAGAAGCACCTGTTGGAGGGGGCATTAGATGGAAAAAACATGAAACTTTCTGGTTGGATGGCAATGATCTATAACTTATTTTGCAAAAATAGTTACACATGTATACAATTGTGCAACCTCATCTTGCTGAATATTCAAACTCTGATGAATGTTAATTATACCTAAATAAAAAATGTCAAGTGTAAAATAATCAAAGAAACTAAACAAACAACTAAAAATAAATGAAATGCAAATTGCCACTAAGCATATGAAAATTTGTCAATCTTTCTAGCTATAAAGTGTTTTAAATGAAAGTAACAGTATAAAATAATTTTTTGCCTATAGATTATTAAGAGTAATGGATGAATAATTTCTAGTTTTAGCAACTGTATTTGAAAAGAAACACTCATTCATCTCTAGCAATACTGTCGATGGGTACAAACTGCAGAGAAATGCGTTTTAAAATCTTACAATATCTTTACTCTCTGAGTCAATATTTTATTTTTTTAAAATGCATATAAAAAAGCACTTGATTTACAGTTTTATAAGCTGTAAACATGAGAACAATAAAACTTGCTCTACCTAATTTTAAAATATTTTAATACGTAATGAAATATTACACACTATTTAGGAAAGGGTAGTTGCCGGTTGTGGTGTGGGGAAAATAAGAAAGGTTTAAGAGATTAAATAAATAGATAGCATGGGCCTACTATGTACATTGCCACGGATAAGAGAGCTGTTATTAACTCAAGCTTTTGCATCTGAATCGAAAACAAAAAATGAAAACAACAGGCATATAAGACAATAGATATAAAAAGATCTTTGCAATATCAAGTACTTAGTGAACTGCCCCTTTAAATAAATACTATCATTGCCAGCTTTATCCTTCTACTTCACACTAAATGCATACTGATCTTTTGAAATTTAAAGTAATACTGAGGAACCGATGGGATAAATGAAGTGAATATTACAGATTCACACAATAAATGCATTTTTAAATGACTTCAAATTTCTCAGAATTAACAGACTAGGACTTCAAAGTTTTCTACCCTGTTTATGTAGTATAATCATCTGGAAATGTATACATGTAAATGTATTATAAACAAGGTGTTCTCTGTTCCCATCCGATACTACTTAAAACAGAATCTAAGTGCAAGAGCCCAGGCATTGATAGGTTTTTAAAAGCTCCTTGGGAGATTCAAAGGCACCTTTGTGGTGAAGTTGGGTTAACTAAAATTGCAGGATTAGCGATTTCACTGTGCTGTAGAGGAAATGAAGACTGTACTTACTTGAGTTCCTCTTAAAAGTACAGTATGATTTTCAAATATTGAATAAGCCGAGGTCAGCTGTTACACCTTGTTCATTCTTTTGCAGGTAGTATCACAATTTTAGGCTAAAAGTTTTCTCCTTTGACTTTTTAAAAAAATCACATTTTGGTTCGTTAATTAGATACAGGGCCTGGCTTCCTTTGCTGTGAAACATAATTCTGTTATCAGCAAAACCATATCCTGCTCAAGGTGATTTCTCCAATGGCTTTAATCTCCCTTTTCAAATTCATGAAGTAAAGAGCCTTCTAAACTGGGGAATAAGTAGTAGTCATTTGGGCTAAAAGAGACTTTCAGTTTAGATTTCAGATATTCTAACCCACTGTAAAAGTTCGATAACAAATGAACCAGGGCTTTTAATTAATTGTGAACAGGAAGTTGACAAAATTCTATTAGGAGACACCTCTAATAATCTATGCATGTAATGTGGTGGAAATTTGTTATAAATATAAATGAATCAATAGGTTTATAAACCTGGAACAAGATGATGAAAAATCAAAACACAGTTGGCAACCTCACAATTAAATTCTCAGTCAGTAAATGACTTACTTTAGAATTCTCTTTAATCTTTGTTTTCCAATATGTTCCTGGAGGCAAAGAGAAAAAAAAATCATCAGAGCTTGAGTAGAAAACTCTTAGACTATGTTATATACATAAATTTTAATAACTTTTGGTTCATTTGAAGATCCTTGGATTTATATGAAAACATAACCTTCTTTCTCTGTATGTGTGTGCATAATACATATGTATGCATGAAATATAAGTTATGACAGATTTAGCTATCTTTTCAAGTGAAAAAATTTTTTTAAAAAATCAAATTGTGGGTTTTGAGAGAAAATATTTCTGAAAAAGACACCGATGTTGCTTCTGTGACTTTTTTGTATTCTCACATTGATATTTTAAATTGAATATTATATGGAATTAGGAAACAAACCTTCATATAATGGTGAGTCTAGATACTTGCTCTAATATCTACCTGTCCAGAATTTAGCTGCTCATAAAATTATTTCCAGCTCTTATATTACAAGCAGATTCATACGCTTAGTTGTCCCAATATAAGCAAATAAATTTTCATTAAAAATTACCTGAGTCTTTAAAATTACTTTTAATATCTCATTTAGCCTCTCCAAACTTATATCAAGAAAGAACAACTGATGTTATGTCAGTGAGAAGGTCAGCGTATTTCCTGTACTTGCTGATATGCGGAATGCCTACATTTGTCCACCTTCCACACCTGATTATTGCTTTCTGGAGAGCAGGAAGTGAGGCTTTTTGTTACTCCGGTACCTCATTTAGCACTGTCCCTGGTAAACGTTATATGCTTTATAAATGATATTTTTGAGATAAACTGAATTAAGTCTCATTTTACGTATAAATACTTTAAAGTCTCATAAAGCAAATTCTGTTTATTCGCTGATAAGTTCTGTTTTGACGGCTCTGGTTGAAAGGCTGATTCTTTTCCACCCAGCTTGATTCACTCAAGATGAGAACTTGGTCATGTATTTCTCTATGCTAACATGAGACGTGGTATTGTTTACTCAGGCAAAAATTCTGTCCAGTAAGAAAAACTAACCAATAGCACAGACATCTCACCCAGCGGATGTTTCCAATATCATTACATTTAGGTCTGAGTGCTGCAATAAGTACATATGCCCTGACAGCAATGTTCTACCCAGGAGAAATTGGTCTGCTCACACCTAGTCAGCCACATTAGTATCTTAAAAGCTGAAGAAACCTAGGTAATGGCTGCATTTACTTCATCCTTGGATTTCTAAGGAATGACCTTGTATTTTGGATATAGGATGAGAAAGCAATACAAGCTGTCAAAAAGAGAATTTTTAATTAATTTTGACAAAGGAAATATATATTCATGCTAAATATATTAGGAAATGTTCCATGATTAAGAATCTTTGCTGTGAATTATAAATGATAATATATTGAATATAAATTTTATAAAATGTTTCTAAATTTTAAGTCATTTTTGATTACTGAGATTAAAAGATATAAATTTGACCTTTTTTCTAATACGGTGCACTCTCCACATATTTCTGTATAATTTTTCTATTCTTTCATAATTCTTTAAATACTACATAAGATATTACCCCACGTGTATATACAGAATTCATTTTTGTTTGAAAGTGTTCATAGTCAAATTATATCTAAATATTGAAAATGATGTTGTTTTAAGTTCTACTTATGTTTAATTTGATGGTATAATTACTGAATTTTATGGCCAATAATAGCTAAAAGCCAATTTGCCATAAAAAAATTGGATCTGATATTGGCTAATGTGTTTCTTTCCTTCACTAGCTATACAGTGAATCTCTGTTGGACTTCATATTCACACACAAATGATAGCAGTGTAGTTGTTAAAGGACTAGTACAAGTTGGGTCAATATTCTTATTTAGAGGTAGCTTTGGAGTATCTTACAACAGACTTTTATAATCTCTTTAAAAATATATCTTTTACAGATTGCCAATATATCTTTAAAATAAGAGATGGTGATAAGGGACATTATTTTCTATTTTAGTGTCAGAACTAAGATTACTTATTTTACCCCAAACAAGATGGCTACTTCCAAGTAAAGAGTATACTTTGAGTGTTAAAACATGGCATATGTTTAAGTTGACCATGTCTAGGGTTAGGCTGGGTGCAGAGCTTCAGTTCTCCAATTACTAGCTGCATGCCCTTGGCTAACTATTACATACTCTTTTGTACATTGGTTTTCTAATGTGTAAAATGACAATAGTGTTAAGTTCTACCTTACAGAGTTTTGGAATGATTAAATGAAATTACTACATGCAAAGTGCTATCTCTGACATGTAGGGAGAGCTCAATAAAAGTTGCATGTTATCGGGTTATTTCATTGAATCTTAGATACTATTGATTATAAGATACACTATTATGATATGCAACATTAAGGGAAAAATGCTGCTAATTAAACTACATGTTTTATGACTTAGAATGCATATTTTACACTTAGTGAAAGAGTTATTTTGCACTTACTTATAGATTTTAATCAAGGATACTTCTTGTGCATACATAGAAAAGGAGAAATATGTGAAATAAATTAAATAGGTATTTCAAAAGTCCTTAACATGCAGGATTCCACTTTTCTGAATAAGCTTTGATCAGCATCAGTAATTGATATCTAGATGGTTTCAATCATATATCACTCTTGCAGTCATCAAGGGTATCACTAATGTCACTTTTCTTAAGAGTGGTCATTATTCTCTCTGCTATTTCTTTCATTCCACTCATATTCTTGGTGAAAATGTCGATACTGGCATTTCATTAATTTCCTCAGGTGATGTCAAGAGAAGATTTTCAGAGAACAACAGGATTTATATCTTCTCAGATTCTTGATAGTTGTAATTGTCTAGTTCGGTCCTTTAAAATAACAGCCAAGTTAACCACAAGCAGCCATTGATACCTATATCAGTTCTGCCACTTGTCAATAGAATTAGAGGCATATCGATCTCAGAGACGCTAAAATGGAGAAAATAGGGGACCCTTAGAATCATGGAACTCTCTGTCATACTCTTTGATTCCTTCACTCTTTCTTCCACTTCATGCCTGGGGATCAGATTCGGATTAACTTATCTGATTAGTCAATTTAGGAAAAATAAAGCTCGACGACTTCCTTCCTTTGAGTGGCCGGCCTCTCCCCACTGCGCAGGCCCTCTGCCTCCGTCCCAGAGCCGGGCCCACCGCTCCCGGGTGACGCCTCCTCTCATCCAGCAGTACCAGTCCCTGCATTACTAAATCTTGCAATGGCTCATTGATTGCATTTTTAAGTCCGCATTTCAACTTAGCCCTTACTCGCAATATCTTTCTTTTTTTAAATTTACTGAATCTTTTGCCTTTCTCTGAATTTTTATTCAGACCAAAAAGTAATGGGTCTGAAAAAAATGGTTCTTATTTACACAGTATTTTCTCATTCCGTCCATCACTTGCTTGTCGTTTGCTTAAGTTAGATTTTATTAATACTGATCTTAACGCATATCCTTTTCACAAATATCTTAAAAAATTAGTTGTCTATTTTATTGGGGCAAGTTTCATTAAAACTGGAAAATGTCTGGGCCCACACACACTACAGCGTAGTCGAGGGAAACGAGTAAAGGGAGGCATCACTGCCAACGCCTCCAGGCTCCGTGAGCCTCTCGGTCCGGAGCCTCATCTCCCCTCTGATAATGTTTCCAAATTCCTAACAAATAGCAACCTCCTGCCTTTGAAAGTAAGAAGCCAGAAGTTTTCAGAAATTTTCAAATTTTAATTTATTCTTTATTTAAGCACGTTTACATAGTAATGAGTGAACAGAATAAGAAATGGCGAATTATTTTTCTGAAAGGGCAATACTAAAAGTTTCAGGTTTTCTGTAAAACAAACAGATCTAATAATATACTAATATAGTGATAGTATGAACTAATATATAGTGACAAGATTATAAATTTCATTAGGATGTAAAAATATCCTTATTTGGTTTAGACATTTAATAATGGAAACATCTAAAGAATGAAATAGTAAGGCAAAGTGTTAAATAAAAAGCATTTTTAAATAAAAGATAACACCACATGCACTTAATATTTAAAAATTATTTTTATGTGGAATTATGGAATACACAAAGCATTACTTACCCTATTTTATTTTTGTTTCATGACAAATATTCTGAATGTAGAGAAATTTTTTTCTGACTTTGTTTTTTGTTGTTGTTGTGTTGACATCAGCTTAATTGTCCAATAGGCTTTAAAAAACCTCTACAGGGTGTATGTCAGGTATATGTTGTTTTGTATTAGTTCATCTCTTTTTAATAAAGGAGAAAATATTGTTTTTCTGTCCTCTCCAAGTTTGCTTTTGCCATTAATGCATTGCTTTCAATAATTCAGATTATAGATCATTTACATTTCCACATTGGAGTATTGCATATCAAGATTCAGATCTTTTCTTTGCACTTCTGTTAAAGAAATTTACAAATAGCTATAGCTTATAGTAAATATGCAAACACTGGAAAACATCACCCGTTTCTGAGAGATACAGAATCAGTTTCCAGTATCCTCAGCCAAAAGGCAACTTGATACTCTGAAATTCTTATCCATACATATTAACATTATCCAATAAGCGTTATTTCCTACGGCTCTGATAAACCAACGTAAATTTTACTCTTGATGCCAGAACCTGATCATTTGACTTTGAAGGAGTTGTAGTTTAATAATTTGGCTCCATTTACTAAAAAATATTGATTTCATATCCCAGGGTGACATAAACAATTGGATTGTACCTTTGTGACCCTGCCGCATTATAGAAAGTAGCAACTTCTGAGGAATGACAGGTTTTCATGAGGGAAAAGATACTGTTTGTCTTCTTTAGTAGAACATAAATGACAGACCTGCATCAGATAGGCACCATATTACCAGGAGAGAGTAAAGCATCTCCCTACCTCTGAATTTTTCTATTTTGTTTCATTTCTTAGTAGAGCTATCTATTTCTACTTAGGAACAATTCCAACCATGAACTGTCAGTTTCTAGCCAGTTTCACACTGAGTATAGGAGGTGAATGATGAGCAAGTAGGTTAGCACAAGCAACTTTCATACCAATTTTAAAACTAAAATAGACAATTTTATGAAGAAATTTATTTTAAAATATAACATTCCTTTAATTGAAACAAAGTTGTGGCACATTATAGATCACCATGAACCTCAGATGAATTTATTATTTAGGCACTACAACCAAAAAATAATAATAATAAAAGGGACAACAATCTATAGTCCTCCTTTAAAAATAGACTATAACCCTAGATCCTATAAATATTATGTATTATTTAAGTTTCATTGACCTAAATATTATATTATTGAGGAATGTACAAGAATGTTTCTAATAAAAAAATGTTTCTAATAAATTAAATTTCTATGATACTTTGCTTCTCTGTGGCTCCAGGTTGTCAACTTCAGACATTGGGGCTGGGCTATAAGATAAGGCATTAGTAACTTACTTAAGTTCCTAAAGTAGTCAGATTGTATAAAACAGAAACCCATACAATTTTTAAGACTGTTTTATATGTAAATCCAATTGAAGAATTACAATTGAAAAACAGAGGCCTTGTCTGAGGACCACAATTAAAAATACAGCAGCAGATGGCCTTTACTTCTGAACGTACCGGCTGTTAGTATAAGCTCAATATATACCTTGGAAACAGATGGTGGCAGTAACTGTCACTTCTGGAACTGCAATTCATACATATCACCAACTCAAATAGATTTTCTGTAACCTCATGTTATAGGACATACGACTCACAAGTGCAAAGGCTATACTAATGTTTTTCAAGCTTCAGAATTTAAAAGATGACCTTAAAAGGAACAAGGGATTCTGGGTACTTTTGCCATAAACATCTTTGTTATAGGCATCTTTGCAGTACTCGCTTTTGCTGAATAAGTAGCTGGTTGTCAGAGCCCAGCAGTTCAGCCAGGGTAGGTTTCAGTGGTGAGAGGCCCAAACTGAAGAAAGAACAAGGAACAGACATAGGAACTGCACTTCACACTGCAAGCAAGCAGCAGCAGCAGCAGCAGCAAGCAAGCTCTTTATTGCTGGTTACAGCGTTTTTTTATACAAGTTTAGACAATAGTGGGAGCCCATGCCAGGGCTTCGGTCATTGGAAACTACAGCGCATGTGTATGACATAGGCCCAGGCTGCCCGCTCACAGGCATGTGAGAATGACGTGTGGTCTGGGCTGCCTGCCCAGAGTGACTGTCAAGATACTGCAGGGCTGCCTGCCCAGACTGACCTCCAAGGGCACACGGAGGCCCAGGCTCTCTGCCCTGGACCGACCCCCACACTGGTCATAAGGCAATTTTACTATAAGAGGTAAAATCACAGCAAATAAAAGAGGGATATTAAAAAGGATAAAAAAATTAAAATGATTTTAATTCAAAACATTTAAAAAGTGTGTGGGTTCATGGCAATACTGTGCATTTAACTGATTCCATTTTGTGTGTTGTACCTAAGCACTGGTCTTTGTTCTATGGGAAATATGGTTTCAACTCTGTGCCATCAAACATACCCTCAGCCTCATTTCTCCTCCCAGTGCAGTGTGTTTTGAAACAAGTAACCAACTCTTGAGGGGAAACAATGTCATCTGGAAGAAATGCTAACTCTTTTAAGACTACTACCCCCTTATCAATGGAGAAATAAAATGAAACAACAACAAAAAGCAATCAAATCGTTATTTTATCTTTTTAAATGGTGATTATTTCACTCCCACACTCCAGAGCAACAGTATTAACTCCCATATTACACATAAATCCAATTACTGTTGCTCTTTATTTAGCACATCTTTATACTAGTAAAAATAACTCATTGTAAGAAACAGAGTCAGGCAGCCAATAGACTATCATTTACCTTGAATGATGGGAGTAACAACCTGGAAATTTTCTATTTTTAACTGAATTCTAAGAAAAGTTTATAGTCAAAGACATATATATATATATATATATACACACACACACACATTTATTTTTATATACATGTATATATAAAAATACAAATATATATAAATTTTATATATCTGAAATTTGTAATAACTAATAGTCATTATTCATCTTTAACAGGAAGTATCAAGAAACTGAAGGCTTGGATGTTTCATCATGACAACATAAGATGCCCCTCCTTTTTGTTCTCCCTTTTAACAACTAAAATTCAGCATCCATCCATCCATGAACAAAAGCGCACCTGCGGAAGCTGCAGGATCCAGTACTAGATGCCAAGGATCCTAGGAAGATCCTTACCCACCTGTGCACTGGGTAATAACCTGACAGACTTTAATATGGGTTGCAGAACTACCTAGAAACCTGTGAACTGGATTCAACTCTTCTCAGCCAAGGTCAGGGAGCATCTAAAGAGTGCTGACTTGGGAAGACACCCACAGATCAGAGTCTTTGTACAAGTCCAGGTTTCCTGAGGAGAGATTCCAGCACTCTGTTGAGCAGAAGGGAAAAATGGATGCACTAGAGAGGATAAGAAGAACTTTGCCTGTGTTGCCCCTCTGCCAAAGTGGCACAATGTGGGGCTGAATGAGCCAATGGTGATCTCTCCCATGGGGCAAAGGAAGGCAGTGATGAGTGAGTGTCCAACATCCCCAGATGTGTTGGCTACTGGTAGAGATATCTGTTTTTCCTTCACAGCACCCAGAGTATTGAGGCAGAATCCACACGAGGGAGTAGGGAAAGGAAAGGGGAAGGAGATCGATAGAGAGTCAGATAAGAATATCAGAAGTCATAAAAATCAGAGGTCATAAGAGGAGTGTGGCTCAGTACTCCAACAGGAAGCTCACTCACAAACTGGCCCAGGGACACCTCCAATGTCCTGGTGCCAAAGTCACATCTGCCCCTAATCAAGAGCTAGCTTCTTGTGCATGTTCCCAAAGGAGGCATCAAGGGAGACCCCTGGTAAACAGGGAGTACATGCAAAAATGGGCCAAGATCTACAGGCAAGAGAGCAACAACAAACTTGAGCCGTAGCACCACCTTTGGGAAAACAAGACAGGTTACCATCAACCGTTTTGGTGAGTCATAACATCAAGAAAAGACATACAAGCATAAGAACTCTACAACAAGACAGGGCAAGAAGCATAAATCTGATGTATCCATACAAGGTCAGAGAAAGCCTCTGATATAATCAGGACTAACAAAAAGTATGTCCCAACTGCAGGCAGCTAAGACCGCAGAGGTGATTGCTACTTCAAACACAAAAACAGCAATGCAAAAGTCCAAGGACATGAAGAATCAAGGAAACATAACATTACCAAATGATCACAATAGTCCTCCAGTAACAACACAAATACATGGACATCTATGATTTACCTGATAAAGAATTCAAAATAGCTGTTTTAAGGAAACCCAAAAAAAACTACAAGAAAATAGAGAAAGATAATTCTATGAAATCGGAAAAACGATACATGAAAAAATGAGAAATTAAATTAAGAAATAGGAGTTATAAAAAAGAACCAAAGAGAAATTCTGGAGCTGAAGAATTCAACGAGTGATATGAAGAGCGAGAACATCAACAGCAGAATACACCAAACAAAAGATAGAGCCATAGAAAGTCTGAGCAGACAAGTAATGAGTAAGGAAAGTGAATCATAAATCAAAAACATCCCGACATAGAGAAGCCCAATTTCACTTGTGAATTCTACCAAATATTTAAAGAAGAATTAATGCCAATCCTTATCAAAATCTTCCAAAAAATTGAAGAGGAAGGAATGTTCCTAAACTCATTTTATGAGACCAGCATTTCCCTGATACTATAGCCAAAAAAGACACTATAAGAAAGGAAAACTACAGGCCAATATCCCTGATGAATATAGACACAAAATGACTTAACAGATCATTAGTAAACCTAACTCAGCAAATCACTGTGATCAAGTAGAATTTATCCCTGTATCGAAAGGATGGTTCAACATACACAAATCAATAAATATGATAGACCACCTTAATAGAATAAAATATAAATCATATAATTATCTCAACAGACACAGAAAAAGCATTTGATAAAATTCAATACCCTTTCATGATAGAAACACTCACATAGTAGGTATATGAGGAACATACTTCAATATAATAAAGCCTGTACATGACAAGCCTATAGTTTACATTGTACTCATGGTAAAAAGGTTAAAAGCCTTCCCTTCAAAATCAGAAACAAGACAATGGTATCCACTCTCACCACTCTTATTCAACATAGTAGGGAACATCCTAGATCAAGCAATTATGCTAGGAAAAGAATAAAAATATCTAAATTATAAAGGAAGAAATAAAATTGCCTTCACTTTGGATTATATGATTTTACAGAGAATCCTATGTATTTAATCAAATTAAATTAATAAAATTTAGTAAAGTTGAAATATATGAAATCAACACACAAAAATGAATTGTTTTTATGCAGAACAACAAAATACCTAAAAAAAAGAAATAAAACACTTTCATTCACAATAGCATCAAAAACAATAAAATACTTGGCAATTTATCCAAGGAAATATATATTCATCCAGTGAAAATTATAAGACTTTGATGAAAGAAATTGAAGAAGACAGAAACAAATAGAAATATATTCCATGTTTATGGTTGGAAGATACAATGTTAAAATGTCCATACTATCCAAAGCTATCTACATATCTACATATTAATGTAATCTCTGTTAAAGTTCCAATGGTATTTTCCACAGACACAGAAACAAACAATTCTAAAATTTGTATAGAATCACACAAAAAAAGCACCAAATAGTCAAACTAATACTGAGAAAGAAAAACACAGGAATCACAATTTGAAGCTACACTATACAACTTTAGTAATCAAAACAGTATGGTGCTGGCATAAAAATAGAAACAGACCAATAGAACAGGATGGAGATCCCAGAAGTAAATCCCTACATATGCGGCCAACTCATATTTGACAAGGAATCCAAGAATACACAATGGGGAAAAGACAGTCTCTTCAATAACTGAAGTTGGGGAAACTGGAGAACTACATGCAGAAAAATGAAATAGGACCCTTATCTTATACCACTCATAAGAATTAAGTAAACATAAATTAAAGACTTAAACGTAAGATTGGAAATCATAAAAATCCTATAAGAAAACATGGGAAAAACTTCTTTTTATTGATCTTGACAATGATTTTACAGTATGACACTAGAAACACAAGAAACAAAAGCAAAAATAAATAAATAGAACTACATAAAACTAAAAAACTTCTGCATAACAAAAGAAACAGTCATCAGAATGTTAAAACAACTTACATAATGGGAGAAAGTACTATAAATAATTTTTCTTACAAGGGTTTAATATCCAAAATATATAAAAATTCATACAATTCAATAGCAAAAAACACCAAATACTCTGATTCTAAAAATGGGCAGAGGGACTACATGGACGGTTTTCCAAAAAAGACATCCAGATGGACAATAGGCACATGAAAAGATGCTCAACATCACCAACCATCAGGGAAATGCCCATCAAAACCGCAATGGGATATGACTTCACATTGATTGGAATGGCTATCATCAAGAAGACAAGCAATAACAAGTGGTGGAGAGAATGTAGAGAAAAAGAAAACAGTGCACTGTTGCAGAAAATGTAAACTGGTATAGCCACTAAAAAAAAAAAAAGGTATGGAGTTTCCTCAAAAAAATTAAAAATAGAACTATCATATGATCCAGCAATCCCATTTCTGTGAGAGCCCAAGGAAATCACAACAGAATATTAAAGAACCACCTTCATGACATATTCATTGCAGCATTATTCACAATAACCAAGACGTGGAAACAACCTATGTTGCTGTTTGATGTCATTGGATGAATGGATAAAGAAGATGTGGTATCTATATATAAATGGAATATTATTCAGCTATTAGAAAGAAAGTATGCCATTTTTGACAACATGGGTGGGCCTTGAAGCATTACACTAAGTGTGATAAGTCAGAGAATGACAACGACTTCATGGTATCACTTACATGTGAAATCTAAAGAAGGAGAACTTGTAGAAACAAAGATTAGAATGGTGGTTGCCAGGAGGCTGGGGAAGTGCAGCGGCTGGGAAAAAAACTGGTCAAAGTATATGAACTCTTCATTAGAAAATGAATAATTTCTGGAAATCCATAGCACTGCATTGTGATTATAGTCAATAATACTGTATTATATACTTCAAAGTTGCTATAGACCAGATCTTAAATGTTCTCACCTCAAAACAATAATATTCATGCAAAGGTAGAAAGAAAATCAAAATCTAAAATATACCACATCATCAGTTACTAATTAGAGATGATAGATGATGTTTAACTGGATACATGTGAAACTGGAGATTTTTGAATACTATCAACCCGAAATACATTTCCTGCTAAAACCTGATGGAGCGGGAAGAGGAAAATAGAGAATTGATTTATTCAAATCCTTAGTATATGCTTTACATATTTGAAAAAGCAGTTTCCTCTGATACTTATTTTGAAAGGTTTTGCTTTGCCAACTTGTATCTTCTTCAGTAATTATGGATCTTTTAAAAATCATTCATGATGTTTTACTTCCTGCCTAAGCCACCAAAAAGCAGTTTTATTTTTTGTATGCTTCATCAAATTCAGGAATAACCCTAACTGCATTTAGAAAGGTTTTAATGTGTTGAAAAATACAGCATCCCACCTTTTTGTTACCTATGTGGTGCTTCTTGTATTTAAGAAGCACTGGTAGGTATATTGCCTTAAATCAATTTATTTACATCCAATATCGTATAGAATGATATTTTGTACATTGTCTCTATCTCTAAGTTCATATCTATTTGAATGTAATATGTATATAATATATATTTGCCTCCAAAATGACAAGAATTATGAATCTTTACTATCATGTCTGTTCCTCCATTATATCAGACAAGATTTTTGTTAACAACTCAGTTCCCTTTTTATATAAGGAATGAAAAAAGTTTTTGAGTTTGCAATAATTTAGGGAAAAAGTCAATTTAATCAGAATGTTCTGTTCCCAAGGCATTCTGGTTAAATAAAATTTTATCTCTAAAGCCAAGGAATTTGAGAGTGCCATATCTGATAATTTTTTTTTCACCCTACACTTGGTCACACTTCGGTGACTCACTTTTGATAAATCCTCAAACTCTCCTGAGGGTTAAGCCCATGCCTGTTCATGGAAGCATGACGAGTTTCAGGTAGAAAAAGCGACAACCAAATATGATAAATTCTAATTAGATACTGCTGTCATCTAGGCTAGGACCTCTGGTAATAATATATCCACAAGAAATAGAAAGTTGGCTACGAAAGGTTAAGAAAGGAATATTAAGACAATTTTATAAACACTTTCGAACTGAGTACAAATTAAGACTGCTGGGCTCTATTGAATTTTATAAGTACAACATTTGCTGAGACTCCTGCTGCCTTATAATCTGACCTAATTGTGTTATCAGTTGATCAGTTTAGCATTTTGAAATTCCTAGAATTTTATTTTTAAAAAATCCTACACATGTTTATTAGAGTATCTCCAAACTGTGTTTCATTAGCTTTTCATTCTTCATTGTTGCTGCCCAGTGTTTTTTAAATGAGTAATTTAGGACACAGTAGGTAAATTTAGAGAAGTTCTTAGTAATCTTTCAAAAGCTTTGTGCTGAACTTCTTGTCATTCTGTCAAAGCGTGAACCAACTGGAGTTTAGGTAATGATCACACCAACTTGCCAGAACAGCAAACTGAGAACTGATATAGATGTGAAAAGGCTCTTTAAAACAATGCAGACAACAGCACAGATACCAAACAGTTGCTTAAAAATCTCCCCAAATGCCATGTTTGGTACATTTAGTTTGTCTTTGATGATGTCCTTCTACTTTTATCTAGATCTGGTCACATCTCTTTGGCTTACAATAATTTTCACAATGGGTTAGCATGTTGCTAACATTTCAGTAATGTTGAAATATAATGTATCCTCTCATGTCTTTCCTCATGATTATAAAAATAGAGAAATATTTTTTGAAAGAAATATATTTTCACTTGGGAGGTGACTTGTAAACTGAATAACAGTTTTGAGAGATGAAAATGTAACCAGGTACAGCTTAACATAAATTGCACTTGGTTCCAGAGCTTCTCAAATATTATTCACAACACCTGCATACCTGCCTTTTATCCTAGAGACATTGATTTGTTTATTTATTTATTAAA